>ML376990.1:543-60883 GCA_005239525.1 Nicotiana knightiana
TCCCACTCCAACTCCAACTCCAACTCCAACTCCCACTCCAACTCCAACTCCAACTCCAACTCTAACTCCTCCATTCATCACACATATCTTATATATGTGTTGGGTATGTACAAAAAAGGGGAGAAAAAAGAAAAGAAAAAGGAGAAAGAAAAAGAAAAGAAGAAAAAAAGCAAGAGAAAGAAAAAAAAAAGACGGCAGAAAGAAGAAAGAAGAAAAACCAGAAAAAAAAAAGAAAAAAAAAGAAAAAAGAGAGAGAGGCGGCTGGAAAGAAAAAGGAAAGAATTTTTTTTTTTGAAAGCAAAAGAAAAGAAAAGAAAAGAACGAGTTCGTGGATTTCGTTCGTGGTTTCGGGTTCGTGGTTTTAGAAGTTTTATAATTAGTAGATTAAGTCGCTTACTGAGTGAGATTTTCGCAAAAAGGTAACACTCAATCTCCTTGGTTAATTTAAAGTCATGTATAACCGATTGTATGATGTTTGTTTATTTAAATTCAATTATTCTTTCGCTTTCTTTTGTATTTTTAAATAGCGTCGATTTCTTCTTGTTATTTATATATGTATATATATGTTTGGGAATTTAAAGAATCATACTAATCTAAATTTTGTTCCTAACTTTTAATTTTTAGTTCTAATCCATTCTTTTGCCATAATCCACGTGAAATTTTAGACTATAGATAGTTCATAAAATTGTTTAAAGGTTTTGTCAACAAAAAAATATTTTTTTTTTATTTTTGTGATAAATTGTCATATTTCTTGATGTTAAGTGTTGTCCATGTTTAAATATTTATATCATTCTATTTTCTTGCTCAAATACATTTAAGACTATTAATTTTTAGTTAAATTAAATAACAAACTTTAAATACGTTAGAAAATTTTAGACGTACTTGAAATATTAGCCCATGTGTTCATACCCGAACCTTGGGTTGATATGCTTAAATAATAAAAGGATCATGTGCGCATTCCGCGTCTCGATGCCTTTAGATTTAAAAGTAATTATGTTATAACCATGTGTATATTCCGTACCTTGGTTTAATATTTAATTTCAAAGAAGTACCTTGTGTGCGTTCCGCATCTTGGTAAACACAACTAAAAAAAATATAATAATTAATTAAGCGGTAATAAATAAGCCATGATCAATAAAATACAAGAATAGCTAAAAATTGATTTAAGCCTTACATGAGTCAATAAAGCGACCGTGCTAGAACCGCGGGACTCGAGGGGTGCCTTACACCTTCCCCTCGGTCAACAGAATTCCTTACTCAGTCTTCTGTTTTCGTAGACCATAAATTAAGAGTCAAACCATCCTTTGTTAAGGGATTCAAGATAAAAGGTGGCTTGGAACACCAAAACTCAATTCCAAGTGGCGACTCTAAATAATAAATAATCCTTTTTCAAAACTTCACTTCGATTGGAAAAACTCTAACTCAACCTCGTAATAGGGTTGTGGGACATAAAAGAGGTGTGACAGGGCCTAGACGAAAACACCTTATCCCGTGCGAAATATGACTCTGGCTATGTAAAATTTGCAGAAGCGCGCCGCATGCGGCGACGCGCCACGCTGTGTGCTTGTGGGGAACTTCAGAGAGCATGCAATTTGAGGACAACATCAATTTACATAGCCGCGGGCGCTACTCGGCGCCCCATGCAGTGCGGCTTTGGAAATTTTGTGAAAATGTAAAACATGAAAGTTTTAGCTATTTTAAATAGCTTTCCAACGATATATTGTGAAGCCCAAACAGATTTCTGAGCAAAAAGTTATGTGCATTTTACTGGACAAAGCTCAATATGGTTGCTCGATTTTTCATTTCGTTCTTAAAGTGCACTATCATCCATTGATCCCCGAACACGATCACAACTTAATCTTTGGGCTCTTACTCAAACTTCAAAGCTCTAGATAGCTTGAATTTATTCCATAACATCTACATAGATCGGAATCACTCCTACAAGATATAAAACACACATTTAGTGCAAAATACTAGCGCTTAAAACTCAAACTTAATTAAAATAGTATAAATTAGAGTGTAATAAATGACTAAAATACATAATTATATTGTATCATCAATTACCCTAGTGTTTTTCTTTATCATACTACTCATATAATCACTTTGCCCAAAAGGTTCTGAAATTGTAACGCATTTAGACACTAAAAACAGGAATAACACACAACAAAGCAAAATTAATACTTCCTCCCTCTCGATTAATGTGAAGGTCTTTGATTGAAAACAGAGTTTAAGAAATAAAGAAAGACTTTTAAACTTATAATTCTAAAATATTTCATAGAAGATTGTATGACTAAAAATAATTTAATTAACCGTAAAAAGGGAATTTTAAGTTAAATTATTAACAAGTATAAAAATATGTCATTCTTTATGGAATTTACTAAATAGAAAGAGTTTCACACCAAGTGGGACGAAGAGAGTAATAACTTAACAAAAAGTATAAAAATTTAAGCGCAATGCTTAGAAAATAATAATCCTCAAATGAATCCTTAAAAAATCCTAACAGCCCCGCAGCAATAAAAGATCCTAAGATCCAACAATAATAAAAAAAAAAAACTTGACCCACATGTCATTTATCAGTAAAAAAAAAAATAATGAAACAGCACATAGAAATAATTATACCATAACCAGATTAAAAAAATTATTTATTAAAATACCTTGTTTAGTTGAATATATTCGACTTTGTAGAGTTATTACAAAAGAAAAGAAAAAAATATGACAATGAATATTTATTACTACTACAGAAGTATTAATTGGAAGAACATGTGATGGAGCATAGAATTAATTACAATTTATATTTATTAGAAAAAACAAAACTATGTACTGAAAAGAAAAGTTATGAGATAGCATGTGCGTTGTGATCAGAAAGTATACGAACAAAATACTTTGGTCTTCAGTCTGAGAAGAAACAGTGGACGGCTAAAAAACTGCTGGCTCGGCAGCTTGTCTTCTTTTCTTTTAAGGATAAAATTGCAGCCAATGAATTTTACGAATTAAAAGAAAGTTAAAGCAATATTGGGCCACTTTATTCCGTTAAAAATTCACGGACCATTCTATTTAGTTGCTCTCATTTAACTTATATCAATTTAAAATAAATTTATTAATACCCAAATATAAATTACTTCAGGCATTTTCCTCCTCCTGCTCCTCCTCCTTCTTCTTCTTAGTCACATTTAAAACAAAAGTGACAGTGAATTTACATGATGTCTATGAGCAGGTTTTAAGGTAGTTTATGATATTTTACCGTATTAAGCTGTTGTGACACTCCTTTCTTTGCTACTACTTAGGGGTTTTTCTTCTTCTACTTAATTGCAAAGAGTTTGTTAGATTTGTTGTAGTTTTGAGAAATTGATGATTGAGGTTTGTTTTTTGTGATATTTGTAGGTTATGTTTCAAATTTGAGCTCATTTAGAGTAGATTTAGGTGTTGAATTGTTGCAATTCGAAGAACAAATTTCTATCTCTAGGCAGTTTGTACTTCAAACCTATTTGACCTTAAGTGCATAAAAACATTTATTGTACTTCAAACTTATTTGGCCTTAAGTACATATTAAGTATAAATTTTTCAGTTTAGACATATTTGACATTAAGTGCATGAAAATATTACTTCAAATTATTGGCCCTTAAGTACATCTTAAATGAAATTTTTGCACTTTTATTTGGCCTTAAGTGTATTACACTTCACACTAATTTTTTTCGTTAACTTTAAACCTGATAAATTTGAAATTAGTCATATAAAATGGATAGACCTGCAATTTTTTTGTGCAAAATGATAACTTTTAATGGTGATTTCAAAATTGGGTAGAAAATGCCCCCTTTAGTCCTCACCATGGTTGTATACGGTAGAAATTGGGGCTACCCGATTTCATTCCTTGATCGAGATAAGAGTGTCACATCAAAAAGCCAGGACGTTGAGTCCGAAATCGAAGTCTTTCCCAGGCAGAGGTCGACATCAGTAATCGAGACCAGAAAGAGACAAACTCCGAAGTAATGTCGGTGTAGCTTAATAACGGAAAAGGCGAGATATTCGCGACAGATCGAGGATCACAGCGTGAATCTCTGAACGGATCGATCTATCGCAGTTAATCAGTTATTAATATTGATTTCCTATTATAATTAGAAGTGTACCTTATTTAGGACTCCTCGATTATATAAAGAGGAATATCATTCATTTGTAATCATCATTATTCACTGATAAAATATATACATTCGCTATTCTATTGCCATTTCACTTACTGTTCATCAGAATTACTCTATTCTTTACTGTCCTTACTATTCTACCTCGAGACTGTCTCAAATCGAGTTCGAGACCTTGCTCACATAATGGTTTGATTTATTTTATTGTCTAATTCATCTGTTTAATTTCTTATTTTTCAATTGGCACTAAATTAAGTCACATATCCTTAAAACCACAATATAGGTTTAATTTTTATCCGAATTTGAGGGTAAACAGTTTGGCGCCCACCGTGAGGCCAAGGATAATAGTGATTGTTCAGTGCTGATTTTAATATAACACATTATTTTATGCTTGTTCTTGTCCAGTATTTTTACTTTCAGGTTAAAACATGTCAAACTCACAAAATGCACCTACACACGGTGATAATGGCCTCGAATTTCACGGGGAAAATGATAATGTGATTGATCCATGAGTCGAGGTGCCATTGGCTAATATCGGAGGAGCACCGTTTGCCAACCCAGTCGATGTCATTTCGCACATTGCCTTGAATGCGGACCTAGGCGCAGACTTCGAAGTGAGTGTACGCAGAGAAGGCCGATTTGGTGGCCAAGGTACACAGAGATGAGGATACGGAGGAGTCAGTCTCCAAGTGAGATTCGAGATGCTTCAGTCTCATCAAGCCGCTATTGCTCATTTACAAAATCAACATAGAGCTCCGAATGGGGTCGAACCAGAAATTACTCTCCGTACCGAGCCAGTGCCAGAGAGGTCGAATGGTAACGAATCGTGGATTGACCCTGCAATAATGAAAATGCTCGAAGAGATCACCAAAAGAATTGAGTCAGGAGAGAAGAAAATCGAAGCTAATGATAAAAAAATTGAAACATACAACTCCCGAGTTGATCAAATACCGGGGGTATCACCAATCTTGAAAGGGATGGATTCAAAGAAGCTCGTACAAAAGCTGTTTCCTTCGAGTGAGGCTTCGAAACCATTCCAAAAAAGTTTCGTATGCCGGACATACCTAAATATAATGGGACCCTGATCCCAACGAGCATGTTACATCCTACACGTGCGCCATCAAGGGTAACGATTTGGAGGATGATGATATCGAATATGTGTTATTGAAAATGATTGGAGTGATCCTGTCGAAGGGAGCCATGAGTTGGTACCACAACCTACCGCCGAATTTCAGCGACTCATTTGCCATGTTAAAGATTCTTTCGTAAAGGCGCACACCGGGGACATAAAGGTTGTGACAAGGAAATCGGACCTTTTTAAAGGTAAGATGAAGGGATAATGAAATGCTGAGGGAGTTTGTATCCCGATTTCAAATGGAATGCATGGAGTTTCCACTGGTCACAAATGATTGGTCCATTCAGGCTTTCACTAAGGGATTGAATGAACGTAGTTCGATAGCATCACGTCAGTTGAAGAAAAATTTCACCGAGTATCCGGTTGTAACTTGGGAAGATGTATTCAATCGATACCAATCAAAGATCAGGTTCGAGGATGACCAACTAGGAGCTCCTTCCTGTTCAGTACATCCAAACAGGATGGTAGTTAAAAATGAAAGGGACATTGACAGGGAGCCAAAGTCGAACAAAGACTGATATCAACAATACACCGCAGATCGAAGGAACAGTGGTCCAGGATGCAATCCCGCCCTGAATGATCAAAGAAGTGATCGAGGACAGAATTATCGGGGACTTATGAGCAAAAGTGGTTTTGACAAATATGTCGATCCCATAGAGGCACCTAGATTATCAGAATATAATTTTAGCATCGATGCATCAGGCATTGTATCGGAAATTGGAAGGATCGAAGATACTAGATGGCCAAGACCCATACAGACCGATCCTCCCCAAAGAAACCCCAATTTGGTGTGTAAATATCATAGAACGCATGGTCACAGGACCGAGTATTGAAGACAATTAAGGGAGGAGGTAGCCCGTCTATTCAATGAGGGACACCTTCGAGAGTTCCTATGTGACCGAGCTAAAAATCATTTCAGAGAAAGGGACGCCAACAGAAAAAACGAACAGAAGAAGCCGCAACATGTCATTCATCTGATCATCGATGGGGTCGAAATTCTCCAGGGACCCATATTCAAACCCACTAAGGTATCAATCACAAGGGGAAAACGAACCCGAGATTATGTGCCAGAAGGCACCGTATCATTCAACGATGAAGAAGTAGAGGGAATTTCTCAGCACCACAACGACGCTCTGGTAATTTCTATCTTATTAAATAAAGTTCAAGTTAAGTGTGTTTTAGTAGATCCAGGTAGCTCGGCAAATATCATCTGATCAAGGTTCGTGGAGCAGCTCGGCCTACAAGATCAAATTGTGCCTGCAACTCGGGTATTAACGGTTTCAATATGGCCAGTGAGACAACTAAATGAGAGGTTATCCTACTGGTGAACGTGGTTGGAACCATTCAAGATACCATGTTCCACGTAATCAAGGGCGATATGAGGTACAATGCCCTACTCGGAAGGCCTTGGATCCGCAACATGAGAGATGTCCCTTCGACTCTCAAACCAATTGATGAAATTCCCGACGTCGGACGGTGTAAAAATAGTGTATGGGGAGCAGCATGCTGCAAAAGAAATGTTTGCGGTGGATGAGGTAATACCGATATCGGCACTATCGACATCGCAAGGCTCGAGCATCAAAGGTAAACAGGAAGCCAAATAGCAATCACCGCCGCCAACCTCGACCGAATCGGAGAAGCGGGAAATGGAAGAAGAAGAGAAAGAATTTTTGACTCCTCGAACATTTGTTGTTCCCGAAGATTCCGACGCTACAAAATAGATGGTCGAAGAGGTGGAATAGGTTATATTTATCGAGTACATGCCCGAGCGAAAGGTATACCTGGTAACGAGGTTAACCCCCGAACTCAGGAAAAAGTTTATTCAATTTGTTATTGATAACATAGATTGTTTTGCTTGGTCCCACTTAGACATGACAGGGATCCCACCGGAGATAACAACACATCGACTAAGTCTGGACCCAAAGTTTAGACCGGTGAAACAAAAGAGAAGGGCCCAGTCCGAGGTAAAGCACAAATTTATAAAGGACGAGGTAACTAAAATTCTCAAAATAGGGTCCATTCGGGAAGTAAAATATCTTAAATGGTTAGCCAATGTAGTCGTAGTCCCTATGAAAGGGAACAAACTTAGGATGTGTGTAGATTATAAAGATTTGAACAAGGCATGTCCCAGAGATTCTTTTCCATTGCCTAACATCGATCGCATGATCGATGCCACGGCCGGCCGCGAGATCCTTAGTTTTCTCGATGCCTATTTCGGGTATAATCAAATTCAAATGAACCCGGAAGACCAAGAAAAGACTTCATTTATTACCAAGTATGAAACATATTGCTATAATGTAATGCCTTTCGGGCTAAAAAACGCAGGAGCTACCTACCAACGCTTAGTAAATAAAATGTTCGAAGAACAAATAGGTAACTCAATGAAAGTATATATCGATGACATGCTAGTTAAATCCCTGCGCGCAGAGGACCATTTGACACATTTGTAGGAAATATTCAAGATACTAAGGAAATACAACATGAACCTCAACCCCGAGAAATGTGCTTTTGGGGTCGATTCGTACAAGTTCCTTGGCTTCATGGTGTCGAATCGGGGAATCGAGATCAACCCCGATAAAATCAAGGCTATCGAATACATCACCGTTGTGGACAGTGTTAAAGCCGTGCAAAGTTTGACAGGGTGGATAGCTGCTTTAGGCCATTCATATCGAGGTCGTCAGATCGGAGCTACAGATTCTTCTCTTTGCTAAAAAAGAAGAACGATTTTGCCTGGACCTCGAAATGCCAACAGGTGTTAGAGGAATTAAAGCGATACCTCTTTATCCCACCTTTGCTTCACGCTCAAAAGGAAGATGAGAAACTCTACTTGTACTTGGCAGCATAGATCGCGGTAAGTGGTGTCCTGGTTCGAGAAGAACATGGTACGCAATTTCCTGTTTATTATGTAAGTCGAACTCTAGGAGAAGCAGAAACTAGATATCCACACTTAGAGAATGCACTTGCACTGATAAGCGCCTCTAGGAAGATAAAATCATATTTTCAATGTCACCCCATATATGTATTAACCACTTATCCGCTTCGTAATATTTTGCACAAGCCCGAACTGTTAGGCCGATTGGCCAAATGGGCCGTCGAACTCAATGGGTACGATATCAAGTATCAACCCTGAACGACCATCAAGTCTCAAATTTTAGAAGACTTCGTGGCCGATTTCATGCCAACTCTCGTACCCGAAACCGAAAAAGAACTCTTATTAAGATCGGGTACATCATCGGGGGTTTGGACCCTTTTTACAGACGGCACTTCGAATGTGAAGGGGTTCGGGCTAGGCATAATTTTTAAGCCGCCTACGGTTAACACTATTAGGCAATCCATCGAAACTTCTAAGTTGACTAATAATGAGGCCGAGTACGAGGCCATGATTGCAGGTCTCGAACTAGCTAAAAGCTTGGGAGCGGAAGTCATTGAAGCCAAGTGTGACTCTTTGCTGGTGGTAAACCAAGTAAACAAAAACTTCGAGGTTCGAGAGGATAGAATGCAAAGGTATTTGGACAAGCTGCAGGTGACTTTACACCTTTTTAAGGAATGGACCTTACATCACGGACCTCGAGAACAAAACAGTGAAATCGTTGCGCTTGCAAATTTGGGGTCATCAGTCGAGGAGGACGAGATCAGCTCGGGGACTATCGTTCAACTCTCGAGATCCATGATAGAAAAAGGTCACACCGAGATAAACTTTACAAGCCTAACTTGGGATTGGAGGAATAAATATATTGAATACTTGAAAAACGGAAAGCTCCCATCGGAACTTAAAGAATCAAGGGCTCTTCGAACCAAAGCTGCTCAATTCACATTGGCTAAAGATGGAACATTATACAAAAGGACGTTCGACAAACCATTACAGTATGTTTGGGACCAGGTGACACCGATTATGTTCTACAAGAAGTCCATGAAGGTACTTGTCGGAACCACTCTGGTGCCGAATCGCTGATTCACAAAATCATCAGAGCAGGATACTATTGGGATAGTATGGAAAAAGACACCAAGGAGTTCGTTTGAAAATGTGATAAATGCCAAAGGTATGCATCGATGATCCACCAGTGCCGAGAACAACTTCATTCGATCCTATCCCCATGGCCATTCATGAAATAGGGGATGGATATCGTCGGCCCTCTGCCATCGGCCCTAGGTAAAGCTAAGTTCATTTTATTTATTACTGAATATTTCTCTAAATGGGTTGAAGCACAGGCATTTGACAAAGTCAGAGAGAAAGAAGTTATAGACCTCATCTGGGATCACATCGTGTGCCGATTCGGGATACCCGCTGAGATAATGTGCGACAATGCAAAATAATTTATCGGCAGTAAAGTAACGAAGTTCCTCGAAGATCATAAAATAAAAAGGATATTATCGACGCCGTATCATCCTAGTGAGAACAGACAGGCCGAATCGACTAGCAAGACCATCATTAAAAACCTAAAGAAAAGTTTGAACGACGTTAAGGGGAAATGGAGAGAAATTTTAAACGAAGTCCTTTGGGCATATCGAATAACGTCGAAGTCCAGTACGAGGGCAAACCCGTTCTCCTTAGTATATGGCTCCGAAGCCTTGATTCCAGTCAAAGTCGGGGAACCCAGTGCCATATTTCGTCATACAACAGAAGAATCAAATCACGAGGCTATGAATATTAGCCTCGAATTATTGGATGAAAAACGAGAAGCCGCACTCGTTCGAATGGCTGCACAAAAACAACGAATCGAGAGATACTATAATAGAAGAACCAACCTTCACCACTTCAGAATCGGGGAATTAGTCCTAAGGAGGGTCACCATCAATACTCGAGATCCTACCGAAGGGAAACTCGACCCAAATTGGGAAGGACCTTATCAAGTCCTCGGTATTGTTGGAAAGAGATCTTATAAGCTTGGCATGATGAACGGCGAACAACTACCAAATAATTGGAACATATCATTTCCCAAACAATATTATTTCTAAGGTATAACTCTCTCCCTTTTCATTTATATTCGATACTAACTTATTGCAGGTGTTCGATCAAAGACATCGAGACCTCAGGTTTTAAAGCACGCATTGCACTCTTTTTCCCTTAGATCATTTTTTGTCCCAAATGGGTTTTTCCGGCGAGGTTTTTAACGAGGCAACATTTATATGTGCTACCTGGGGACAGTTCAACAGTATCCGAGGTTTCTTTACAATCAACCTAAAATACTGGGGGGCATCACCCTCGGATATTATGTTTTTAAGGAAGATTCTTAATACGAGCCCCAATGGGACAAACGGTCTATATGAACCGTGTCAATATAGATTAGTCGAGCCCAAATGGAAAACATGTACGCATGTACAAAATTATTCAGAAAAATCATTCTTTCCTTATCAAATATCTTGTGTCTCAAAGAAAAGTTTCTACTATACAAGCTCCATGCTTATGATTTTTGTGAAAGACGGCTCAAGGGCCAAGTAAAATTACACCTCGAACGATAAAGGGCTCAAGGGACAAGTACAAATATACCTCAAACATTCGGCGACTGCCGTCGACAATCAACATGTTCGAATTATCTAAACTCAAATCCATAAGACCTCAAAGAGGCACCCCACAATTTACAGGCCAAGACCATCATTCTCGGGGACTAACACTTCGAACAAGTTCGAAGTGTTGTGGCGTAATAAGCCCAAGAGGCATACCCAAAGGTTACGATCAAACTAACACGATTCGGAGATGTCCGAATCCCGCACTAAAAACAGTCCTTCAAATTCATTGAAAAATCGGTTAAAAATGGCTACCCTCTGCAAAATAGTCAAAAGGGCTTTAATGAAATCAGCCCTTGAAAACATTTAAGAGGTGTCAAATTATCCAAACAAAAACATGGTAAGGCACAAAAAGCAAAGGGATTTTGATCAACATCGAACCCTAAAAAAACCCAATTGGTAAAAAGTACGTGCTAAGGTATATGAAATTTTTACTAAGTCTTTAAGCCGAAAGAGGGAAAAAATAGCCATCCTTTAGAGGCCACATCGGCCTAATTTAAATAGCCTAAGGGTCGATACACTTAGAGTTCGAGATCATGTTCTCACTCAATTCGAACTTAAGGGTTCCACTATTTCAAGCTCGAATAAAAAATCACTTGACTACGGCTCGAGGACTCACCATTACTCGATACAAACCTTAAGGGGTCTGTGCTGTAAGTTCGAACCTTACCCAAACTCAACTATTGTGACTTCGATAAAGCCACCCAAAACCAAAATCTCGAACCTATCGTTCGAAGCATAAATTGTGCTAAACTTTTACAAGGCACAAAACATGTTTGAAGATAAAAATTGAAAAGGCAATCAAAGGAAAATTTTCTTTATATATATGAAGAAAAATGTGTACAATAGACCGACGAGGGTCTTACAAAAAGAGAAAAGAAAAGCAAAGTCCTAACTATGACCGGGGTCGACCTCTTCTTCGGGGACAACTTCTCCATCGGGCCCCTTACCATTGTCAGACCCACCTTGGCTGCCCTCATCATCATCATCTTCATCATCATCGGAGGCAAGAAGCCTAGAATAAGCTTTAAGAACTTTAGCTTGGGCTATCTTCTCAGACAGGTCAAAGCCTCGAGCGTGGATTTCTTCGAGGGTCTCCCTCCGGGATTGGCAATTAGCCAAATCATTACTCCGCCGCTCTCGATCAGAAGCCTCCCTCAGCTGTGTTTGGGCAGCCTCGACATCATCCAGGTACATGGTATGGACTTGTTACCCAAGACTTTCGTCTTCTCGACCTCCGCCTTGGTTTCAGCAAGCTCGGCCTCTAGCTCCTCGATCCTTTTGGCCTGGGATCTCTTTAGTGCTCCGAAGTTGAACTTTGGCCGATGACAGTTTGGTCGAGGCAACCTCTTTTTCCGCAGTAAGGCGGTCCATATTCTCCTTCCACCGATCGCAGTCAGCTCTAACTTGATCGACTTCCCCCTGGAACAGCTCGATCCTTTCAATATTTTGATGCAACTGAGATATTGAAGTGTTAGCCTCCACCTTTGGATCAAGTCCGTACTTTTTCAAAAGGATAGCTACCTGCTCGTTCAACTCGGCCTCTTTCTTAAGAGCCTTGGCCAAATCTGCTCGAAGGTCCTTTAGCTCTTCATCCTTTTGGCCGCAAAGGAGCTTCAAAGCATTCCTCTCTTCTAAGGTATTCTGGAGCTCGGCCTTGCAATGGCCCAGGTTGGCTCGAGACTTGGTAAAGTCCTATACAAAAAGAAAGATATAAGTCAGACTTAAAGAAAGAAGAGAAAGAAAGAGAAGAGACGGAAAAATCTAAGGGACTTGGAAGTTTTGATGAAAGTAAAAGTAAAGTTTTGATTCAACAAAAAATTCTATATTTTTAGATTCACGGCGACGGTTCGGTGGTGCTAGTGGCCGACCACCTACTAACAAGCATTAATGATTTGGGAAACTGTACCGACGAGACGTTTCGGTCACCTCCGTCGCTTACGTCACGAAGATGACATTATTATCGAGGTCTCCAGAAAATCAAGGCTCAAGTCGTTTCTTATCGCTTTATTCTAAGAAACGAGGGGACTATCTGTATACGGTAGAAATCGGGGCTACCCGATTTCATTCCTTGATCGAGATAAGAGTGGCACATCAAAAAGCCAGGACGTCGAGTCCAAAATCGAAGTTTTTCCCAGGCAGAGGTTGACATCAGTAATCGAGGCCAGAAAGAGACCAACTCCGAAGTAACGTCGGTGTCGCTTAATAACAGAAAGTGCGAGATATTCGCGACAGGTCGAGGATCGCATCGTGAAACTCGGAACGGATCGATCTGCGGCAGTTAATCAGTTGTTAATATTGATTTCCTACTATAATTAAAAATGTAGCTTATTTAGGACTCCTCTATTATATAAAGAGGAATCTCATTCATTTGTAATCATCATTATTCACTGATAAAATATATACATTCGCTATTCTCTTGCTATTTCAGTTACTGTTCATCAGAATTACTTTATTCTTTACTGTCCTTACTACTCTACCTCGAGACTGTCTCAAATCGAGGTCGAGACTTTTCTCACATACTGGTTTGATTTATTTTATTGTCTAATTCATGTGTTTAATTCCTTGTTTTTCAATTGACACCGAATTAAATCACTTATCTTTAAAATCGCAATATAAGTTTAATTGTTATCCAATTTTGAGGGTAATCATGATACTGGTGATTTTTTCCCATAAATTTTGTCGGAACTTGAAGTAGGTTGCCTATATTCTAACATGATATTAGAATTAGAAATAGCAATTATTAAAACACATGAAAATCTGTACAAGCAAAAGAAAAAGGACCAAAGAGGGGAAAAGATCTTCAAAGAAAGGTATTCTAAGCAAATACTCTCTCGGATCAAAAATAAATGTTGGTGCTAAATCAATTTGGCTCAAAATAGGCAGCACTTATGAAACCTAGAAGACATTAATAAATCTTTTTAACCTACTCTTATTCTAATAAATGAGCTAAAAAGTCCAAAAGATTTTAAAAAATAATTTGAAGAGATATGAAGAATATCTTAGTCATAATAAGTGATAATATCTTAGTCATAGTCATGAAGAATATCTTGTCCATAATAAGTGATCATTTTATTTTTTTATTTTGGTCCAAAATATATATCCATTTACATAATCAAGAAGAAATTAATTTTATTTTTCTAAGTTTTGCCCTTATTTATATATTCTAATGTGTTAAGGTAATAATTAATTAAGGTGAATTGAGTGAATACATCTTTTTTTCTCTAATAGTTCGTATTTTCTTAATGGGTGTGTCAAAGGTAAAATGATCACTTATTGTGGACCGAAAAAAGTAATATTTATAATTAATGTTATTAAATGATTTTATGTCAAATTAAACAGTAGCTACTTAACTAAGATCTAATAAGCTACAATTATGATAGCGTGAGAGAGAAAAGGGAAATCCAAATAGTGCATATATACCTGATACCGTAGAAATTGTACGGGGCGCCCTATTTGGTCATCTCCATTTAATCTATACTCATATTCTTAAAATTATTTAACCTATATCCTAATTTTTACAACTTCAGGCGCCGCTTTCTTGATACCTGTGCAAAACTTCAACTTATTTAGTGCTGAAATTTTTACAAATGAACTAAATAACTTCAGCATCTTCTGTTGAAGTTTTTGAAAAAGCTTTATGACAAAACTAATTAATCCAGGGTAAAACTTCAGCATATTGGGTGTTGAAATTTTTACAACTAAACTAAATAATTTCAGCATCTTCTGCCGAAATTTTTCAAAAAGCTAATGACAAAAAAACTAATGAATCCAGGACAAAACTTTAGCATATAGAGTGCTGAAATTTTTACAAATGAACTAATTAACTTCAACAGAAGATGCTGAAGTTTTTGAAAAAGCTTTATGATAAAACTAATTAATCCAGGACAAAACTTCAGCTTATTTAATGCTGAAATTTTTACAAATGAACTAAATAACTTCAGCACTTCTGCTGAAATTTTTGTAAAAGCCTAGAATGCTGAAGTTTGTGTGAAAGTCTTTCAGGCCCGTATGCTTGAAGTTTATGCAAAAAATGGATTCACTTATAATTTTTTTTATAATACAAATATAAATTAAAACGTGACCTAAAAAACATGTATAGATACAAAAGCCCCCTAATACCACAGTTAATAAAGCGGAAAAGCCCTGGTTTCTTCCTTCAAATGCAAGGAAACAAAAAACAAAACAAAAAAAAGGAAACTTCCTTTAAGTGCCAACATTTACTGCATACAGCAGACCAGAACATGCAATAAAACCAAATGAAATCTGCTGCTTGTGTCGTTATCGTGTCTGCTTAAATCTGTGTCCCGTGACTACGCGGTTCCTTTCTTGCAATCCTTCATTCAGTGGCATAAGGATAGTTTGTTCATCCTTCGTTGAAAAATTACATTACGTATATAAGTAAAATATTATATTTTAAAAATATATAATATATATTAAATATTCTTTATTAAATTTTTTTTAAAATTTGAATGCCCTCGAGACAAAGAGAGTATTTCACTTCCACGTGCATGTGGGCAAGGCAATCTCATTATGAACAGATTAATTAATTAGTTACTCTCAGCATACTCCCCCGCGCTTTATTTTTGAGAGGATATCTGTATTAGGGTGCTCCCTTTTATTTCCTTTCTGTTGTATTTTTTATACTATGTATTTTGGAGGTTAATTTAATGTCCCCTATTGTTTACTCTCTTCTTCAAATAATACACAAGGTAGGGGTCCAAGTTAAACCTTCTACCATTGCGGGAGGTGAAATTCTGGATGAATAAATAATAAAAAACAATACTTCAATGATTTTAAATAAATTTAGCGCAATGGAAAAATGAACATGATTCTTTTCATGTTACTATATTAGTTTAAAAAGCACTACTCCATCTGTTCCACTTTATTATGAGATATTATTACTTGGGGAGTCAAATAAGGTTCTTTTTAATCATATTTCTTTTACAAATACTTTCAAAAAAATTTTGTAACCAATTTTTTTTTTTTTACTATAACTCAACTTTAATTTGCCTAATAAAGTATCACAAAATGTTAGTAGGAGAAAACAAATAAGCCACTTCTTATAATACTAATTATTTCAAAGTTGAGTGACTTTATTTTGTAAAAAAATTATTTAGTGTCTTATTGTGATGTTTATAATTGAGTGCTCATCCGTGAAAATTACCCATATCATATACATGATGGCTTAGCTAGCGTTTAGACATATATTTAGTTGAATCTTGAAAAGAGGAAAGTCGTATTGACAAATAACATTTTAGAAGCTGAAGTTGTTATTGGACATATATTTTATTTGGAAAAAAATTTAAAATTTGTGAATAAAAGAAAAAATTTCACCCAAAAAACTACCCCAAAACTTGTTTGCAGGAACTTAAAAATTTTGAATTATTTTTTTTTCAAAAGCTGACCATTCCATGAGCAAATAATGTTCTAAATTTTTTTTTTTTTGAAAAAATAACTATCAAAATTTATGGCCAAACGGTAGCGTAGTGCTTGCAAATTCTTCTACTGAAGCTCGTGTTGACAAGCTGCATACCTCAAATGTAGGGTTTTGACCAAGCAAAATTATGACATAACATGTATAGTCATGTCACCGACTTAGTATAGACATGTTATCAGTGACAGATCAGGATTTGATGTAAGTGAATTTAATCTTAAAAATACATCATTTTAGTTGTAAAATAATAGTTATTAAGTGGACTCAAATAAAATATTTATATAAAATTTATGTTGTTTTAATCATAATTTATATATATACATAATATTATTTTTTCTAAAGCGAATTTAGCTAAATCCGCTTGGCTCTACGTGAGTCCGCTGCTGAACGTTATATACATCCCAACTAATTGTCATAAGCTATTGTCCTGCCACCACCGATATTAGAACTATATCTAACAGATGCATGTTCGCATTAGTGTCTTTGTTATGCGTGGAAGATGAGGAACCAATCACTAGACTAAGTAGTGGTTGATGCCTCCACGTTTATTGCTAAGAACTTTAACTATCACATCCAAGGAGATTCAAATTAAACATGCTTACGTAATTTACTTGTGTCACCAATTTTTATTCTATAAATGCTTCTGTCTGTGGGTAAATTCATTGTGAGTCCGTTAGTGGTTCGATGGAGATAGCTAGTAACATTACACTATTACAATATTATATTATTCTTTAACAGAAAAAAATAATAAAATTGTTGACCCTCTAAAATAATCTCTCTTTTATAGCGTGACAATTGAGACAGTAGTATTTATTTACCTTGAAAATGATAATAATAATTATATTTGATTGTGTAGTTCTAAAAATATGTGATTTATTTTTATATTAGTTGTTAAACAATAGATGCTAAGTGTGAGCTAGGAGAATAAGATAAAAGTAAAAAAAAAATGGTGATAACAAACCACGCTGTTATGAAACAGGATCTCGAACTGGCCGAAACAAGGTCTCGAGGTAGAACTATAACGCCTAACAGAGGACGGTTGATGGAGGAATGACAGTATGGAGGGCCTCGAGGATAGCCCTTTATGATTAATGATGAGCAATAAATGAAGAACAATTAATGAACACGATAAATGAAAGACAATAAATTCGTAGAACAAATGTTGAGTGTGTTAAGAAGGCAGAGAATGTTCTTGTTATATTCAATATTTATGTGTGCCAAAAAGTGACAAGGATCCCCTTCATATAGGAGGGGGAATTCCAACATAGTACATGTGTAATTATTACAAAGAAATACAGCTGGTACAACTATTTAATGGCTTGGTACGGACTTGTACCATTCTTGCAGACTTGCTCAGCTCTAGTCACGTGCCCTTGAGAATTTCCCGCATTTCCACGATGGTCACCGATTTATACTGCACCAGGGTCAAGCATAATGAGCCTTCGATGCGCTTCCTCGAGAGATACACCTCGGGATCGAACAATGAGTTCCACTCCGGACTCCTCGAGGTCAGTCAATGGATGTCATATCTGTCCTAAAATCGAACTCTCTGATTTTAAACATACCCAGTATTTATTGTCAATACTAAATTTTAATAGAACAACTTAGCGATCAAGAGAGCATAGTTGGAAAATTGATACTTAAAATTTGCTCGTTAAGTCCATCACAGGAATGGATATATCAGCATAAACAAGACACTGCATATAAAATGTTTTTATGTAGTGGTTTGATAAGGTAAAGAAAGTGACTAGGTAACTACCAATACCTAACCCATCAGTTACGTTTCGGTTAAAGATCTCTTTATCTCACATATATCCATGCATGTGCTGGTGGAGCCCCAAGCCATGTGGGTACTAGTAACTTCCGAACCTCACAGCCCCCACCTTCTCTTTCTACTCAATATCTCTTCTGACAATTTGGACTAAACACTTACGACTTTCCCATTCAAAGTTGTTTGATATTTTCGGTTAATTATGTTTAGTTTGAGTATTAGTTTTAAATTTTCCTCCGTACATATGACTTATGGGCTTAAATAACAAAATATAAGAGAAAAGTGGCCATGCAAATTTATTTCTTGACCTAGTCTTTATTATTCTCCTAATTAAAATGTGTCATTTATAGAAATAATAATATTTATACATAATCGCATAAATCCATAGAGCAAGAAATAGGAATATGAGCTTTACTCCGACAAAGTATTGTGATTTGATGACTACTTCTAACCTGTAACATAACATCTGTCTACTAGTAACCGATGCTTAATGCAAACATATATTTCAAGTAATAAGATTGTGCAAATAATTTTAACATTATTACACATATCAACAATAATAACAACTAACCCTTCGAGTTTCCCAGTTGATTTGGAGGGCGGTCGTCCATAAGGATGACTTGAGATCGATTCCCCTCTCAATGCACTAGGTTGAGACTGTCGCACATGGCTTGCCTAGTGCCATTTACATCCCTTGTGTAATTTGCACGCCATTACACAGGGGGAGGTTTACCCGATACGCATAAAGTGCTCACCCGAAGGGCAGATGATGTGGCAGAGGTTGTAGCGGCTACGGGTATCTCTCTTACAAAAGAAAAACCAATAATAACAACTACGTCCCGGTACCAAACAAGTTGGAGTCAACTATATGAATTCTCACTTCTTCGTTTAAATCCAATTCATATCATTATAACACCAAATAAAAAATAAAATAAAAGTGAAGGTGAAAATTAAGTGTGTGTGTGTGTATATATAAACAACAATAATAATAATAGTAATTGAAGTTATTTAACAAGTCTAAATAACATTTTCAACTAGTAGATATCACCTATATAAACAACAATTCAAAATTGGTACAATAAAAGAAACTCTTCATCTCTCTCTCCTCTCTCATGCCTTCGACGTAGGTTAATATAATGTGCACAAATCGAGTTTTTCCATGGCCGGAGGAAGTCAAGGTCGTGGGAGAAGAAGGAAGAATCATATGGTGACTATTGGAAGCTAGTTAGCTCAATGGTTCAATCTAAAAGCGTAAGGGGGTAGAAATAAAATAGGAGATGATAACACCAACGATGACCACTTAATCAGTTCGTGCAACAACCAACGGACTGCAACAACCAAATAATGGAGTTATACAACGATTGTATATAATGATCCGATAGGTCATTTTGAGTTTTATCTTTCCGTTTCGTGATTTGAGGTCTTGAATAGTTTCATATGATGTTTTATGACTTTTATGAGTAGTTCCTTTTCAATTTTTAGAAAGTTTAGATCCTTAATATTGTTGGAATAGACCATAGTCAACATTCTTAGTAAACAACCTTGGATAGGTATTTTGGCGATTCTAGTAGGTTGGAATGAAGATTCTGAACTTGTACGTATGTTTGGTTTGGGTTTCGAGTTACCCGAGGCGCTTATAATTGAAAGTTGAAAATTCAAGTTATGAACATTTGAAATCCTTGAGTTTTGATGCTTGATTCTTAGTTTTGATGTTGTTTTAGATGTTTTGAGCTTATGAGCTAGTTCGTGTGAGATTTATATACTTGTTTGGATGTTCGTACTGGAGCCCGGGGCACTCGAGTGAGTTTTGTATTGGTTTCAGGCTATTTTGAAAAGTTTTTCCATAGCTGGTACTGTTGTTGTCACAATTGCGACAATAAGTTTGCAAATGCAAGGTCCATATTTTTGAATGCTGGCTCACATCTGCGTGATTAGAGAGCATAGATTGTATAGCAATTGCATTTGTGAATGCAGGCTCACCTTTGTGAAGGAGCTAAGCCTAGGGGGAGGTTCTCAATTGCGAAGAATTCGCCGCAATTGTGATTATCGCATTTGCAAAGACCAGGTTACAGATGTGATTTCTGCACCGATGCTTGTTCGCGAATATGAACCAAGTTATCGCATTTGTGATGTTCTATTTGCGTATAATAATTCTCAATTACGACATTTGCAGCTGGGTAAAAGGAAAGGGCTTCAATATTAGCTCATTTTATTCTATTTTTGAGATCTAGACTACGCAACGAGGAGATTTTTGAGAGGATTTTCTTTCCAATTTTAAATGTTAGTAATCTTAACTTAGTTTTGATTTATTTTCATACATTTCTATAGATTGGTACCCCTAAATCAAGGATTTCAAAGAATAGAAATAGGAGAATGAGATATTAAAAGCTTTCCAGGTGTTGGTGTTGTATGAATCCAGAAGTGAAAACCATGACACGTCTTCTTCAGGTCATATGAGCCTTTAGGGTATGGTATTACTTCTTCTCTTTGGCGTGATTATCTTTGGATGGTCTAAGCTTGCATCAAGAAGTGGTTAAATGTTGGACTTCTAAGGTCATCCCTAGACTCAAACCAATCTTTCAAGCTTTAACTTCTATTATTGTTTGGGAATTGTGAAAGAGAAGAAATAGTTAGAAGCATGAGGATGTTGTATATATTAGTAGTGTTATTTATCAATTTTATTCTACAATTCATGCCCTTGTCAAAATTAGGAAGCCAAACATTCAAAATGTACCTCATAGGTGGATGGATTTGTTGCATATAATGAAGCAATATATTCCAAGATTAATGATCAACAAGGTGTTATGGGAACTACCTGTGGACAGATGGATTAAAGTCAATACTGATGATGCTTCTAGGGGGAATCTAGGTAGAAGTGCTATCTGATTTTGTGTGAGAGATGGGCATGGAGATGTGAGATATGCATACGGAAAGGAGATACAAGAGGCTACCAATACTGAGGCGGAGACTATGGCCATTCTGGAGGCTTTACGGTATTGCATAAATCATCACTTTGCTCACATTTGGTTGCAAAATTGATTCGATGTTACTTAAGAATGTGATTGAGGGTACTTGGTGCGCACCGTGGTTAATAAGTAAACATGTGGATGAGATAAAGAAGCTATTGAATAAATTACAATGCTAGGGTCTCCAATATATTTTGAGAGGGAAACAAATTGGTTGAATACCTGGCCAACTGTGCTCTTGATATTGGTCCAATTGAGTGTGAATGTTTTGCTCAATTAGATGCACAAGGAAGAAGAATTGTGAATAATGATAAACTTCAATGTCCTTGATTAAGGATAAGAGTTTCAAAGAGCTGGGAGGTGGGAAAGTGTAACGACCCGGCTTGTCGTTTTGAGATTTGTAGCCCCGTTTCCCCATTTACTACTCATTTTATGCTTTATAGTTGCTATGTGACTTACCGGGGGAGTCGTTTCGATTTCGGAGAAGTTTTGAAATGAGTTGAGGCACTTAGTCTCAAGGTTCGAAACTTAAGTAGAAAAGATTAACCGGATGTTTACTTATGTGTAAACAACTTCGGAATGGAGTTTTGATGGTTTTGTTAGCTCCGTTCGGTAATTTCTGACGTAGGAGCATGTCCGGATAGTGATTTGGAGGTCCGGATCGAGTTTGGAGCTTAAAGAATTGTTAAAGTGCACCAGTTCTGGTGCAATCGCACCCGCATAATTTTGATCGCAGGTGCGAGCTCGCAGAAGCAAACACATGAGCGAAATAGTGACCCGGGAAGGGGAGTGTAGTGGTCGCAGGTCCGAGGGAATTCCCGCACCTGCGTAGTCGTAGATGCGGCGTGTTGGGTGCAGAGGAAGAGTTGGCCAGTGGGGGAGTTTGCGCAGGTGCGATGGAATTCTGCACCTTTGACAGCGCAGATGCAGAGGAAGGATCGTAGAAGCGAAAGGAGCCCTTTGAGCCATGTCTGCAGAAGCGGAGAAATTTCCCTAAAAGCGGAACCGCAGGTGCGGTTAAGTATTCTGTAGGAGAGAAAAGGCTGGGCACTGTATTAAAAATTGAGGGTTCCGTGATTTTTATCATTTTGAACATTTCAAGCTCGGGATTAGGCAATTATTGAGAGGGATTTTGAAGGGATTGTTGATGTAAGTCACTTGTGATTAATTCAATAATTATGTTTCCCCGTTGAATTTCCCACCTAGATTGTGTGGTTTTGAGGTGTAATTTTGGAGTTTGAGGCTAGGGATTTGGAGAGTTTAAATTGGGGATTTGGATGTCGATTTGGTGTTGAATTTTGGTAAATTTGGTATGGTTAGACTCGTGTTTGAATGGGCTTCCGAATATTGTTACTTTTATTGGATTCCGAGACGTGGGCTCGGGGGAAAATTTTGAGTTGACATTTGACTTTGATTATGAACTTAGTATTTTCTTATGGAATTGATTCCTTAAGCATGTTGATTGTCGAACTGTTTGTGACAGATCTGCTCTGATACCACTTTTGTCACGACTCAAACCAGAGGGATGCGACGGGCACCCGGTACTTTACCCAACCGAGTACCTATGTAACATATCTTTCTTATCGTACTATCATGGGTAAATGTTCCAAAAGGGTCATCATGACATAACTGAAATAAAACATAAGGGAATGCTAGGCATATGACGACCTAACATGATATAGAAACTTATACATGTGACATATGGGCCTATAAGGCTGACATGATCATTTGTAAACTCATAACATAGGCCGACAAGGACATACAAGTATCCATATACCAGACATCTGTCTACAAGCCTTTAAGAGTACATAAACATCAAAAAGGTCGGGACAGGATCCCGTCTTACCAATCAATACATGTCCAAATCATATTGACCAAATAAGCAACTCCGGAGAAACTGGAGTGCACCAACAGTTTTCACTGAGCTGATAGCCTACTAGGAGGACTGTCAACCTGTCTATCGGGACCTGCAGGCATGAAACGCAGTGTCCCCAGGCAAAAGGGACATCAGTATGAATAAAGTACTGAGTATGTAAGGCAGAAAAACATAAATAAGAACACTAATGTAAACAGAGATATAGGAGATACAACATGTAGCATCTGAATGCCTCTAAGAGATAGTGACATGAAATGTGTGATACATATATATACATAATATCTTAAAAACATACACCTCTGTGGGCATAATCATCATCATATCGTACTCAACCTCGAAGAGGACTCGGTAAAAACGTACCCAGCCATCATAAGAATCGATCTAATCGTACCTGGCCACGTGGGGCTCAGTAAACCCAACTGATCAGTGGTTGCACAATAGATGTCGTACCCAGCCGACTATAGCGCGACTCGGTAGAGTAAAGTAGATACATATATAATGCATGCTCGACTCATGAAATCACATTCTAAACCTTTCAGAGTGATGTAAGGACATTTCACCTTCAATTAACACTACGGACATCATACCATCAACATGAACTTCACTAGGATTCAAGGTTCATACATACTTTCTTAGGATAACTTTATAAGAAAAGAACAACATGGACAACATCAGTTGCTAGGAGTAGATTCGTTATGAAATAGTGTATCGTGTACGTTCGTTTCACTTTAGATCATGCCAAAAGAAAGAAGGAAGTGCTTTAATATACCTTAACCTCATTTAGTCCTTAATACCTTCCAAGCAACTCTTCAAACAAGTCAACTCAATCCATTATAGCATAAGGAGATTCAAAAGCAGTGTTGAGCAAATGCTAATTCTATAACTTAAGCTAGTAGCTCGTTTACGTAAAATCGGGAAGCATCTCCCCTGTAACAACATCCTCCTCTAATACCATATACCAACAACAACAGCCAGAGAAATCCAACAACATATAATTATCAATAACAAGACACCATATAATAACAACAAGTTACAACTACTTCACAATGAGCGGCAAGCTCCGATTGGAATCCGTATAACCCATATCACCCCTTATAGACTTCTTACATTAACTTAACAACATCATTAATATGATAATAAAGTAATTCATCAATGATTCCATCCTTATACCATATATTTGTAAAAAAAGGAAACAATCCACAACTCCAACTATCTTCGATTAGCAACATTATTCACTAGTTCATGTCCAGTCCATCCATTTAACTTAATCAACATCAAGATAACCTTAAGCACACGCAACAACACAATACAAATACCTCTATAGTAACTTCAAGTCAAAATCCAAGCAGTATCTTGTAGTTTATCATCCTAACAACTTAATCAACATACAAGCAAGCTTAAGCACAATTAGTATGTTGTTATACTCATCTTATCCAGTAGCAAAAACTTGAAATTTAAGCCAAACACAGCCCCTAACTATCCTCAATGACAACGCAACCTCAAAGAGGTGTTGTTCTTCACTAGAATTAACTTTTGATGTTGAAATATGGTGTAATCCTTTTGTATGGCTTGAAATAATCTAGGCTTCATGTGAAAACCTTGGGTGATTATTTTGCAGAACTTAAACCACTTAAAACAATCTCCCACACGAGCTGGAACCACCCAAAAATCAGCAACAAGAAGAAGAACAAGAAACTTACTAGCGCGACGGGATTCCCGACACTTGATTTGCGTTGTTTACCCTTTGTATCGGTCTTGCATCATGAGAGAATCTTGAGAGAGTGTTTTTAGGATTCTATGTTCTGAATATACTTAAAAATAATGACTAAAAACGGGTTTGAGGAATCTTATATATATCCATATGTCTTAAACCGCCTATGTGGGCCCCTTAGAGAGATTTTTGGTGCAGTCTCGCGAAAATGCAAATATCTCTCTACTCCGAGATCTTATCGATAAACGGTTTAATGCGTTGGGAACTAGACTCATAGATATTTAATTTGGTGGGTAGATAAATCAGTAATTAAAAGTAAATTGGGATAAAATATTAGTAACATTTGACCTAAAGTTTTGAGTAAAATTATGAACGTAAGTTTCGACAACTTTTGTCGACTTTTGTTCCACAACTTGCTTGACTTCAAAAAGTAGAACACAAATATAATAAGACTAAAATAACTCATAACGTAAACTCTTTATCATATTAAGCACTTTAGTCTCACCCCAAAATTTCATGTTATAACATTCCAGATGTGCCGACTTTCGACGAAACTTATTTTCTTCAATTGATTTAGCTTCTAAGCCTTCCAATCCTCTTGGTACTTGGAATCCATGATCTTAAATATTTGTAACATTCAATTTAACATGATTAAATTACTTTATGTACTTTCAAAGACGATCTCATTTCTGAGCTTAAATCAATTGACTTACGACGTACTCTCACGTAAAAAAATCTGGGGTGTAACATCATTCCCCTCTTTGGAACATTCATCCTCAAATGTTGACCAATGCACTTATCTGGGTCTTAAACAATAGCTTTTACAAATACTTTAATATTTTCTTTTCCATATAGGGAGTTGTTCGGTGAATAAATCGAATGGTTAAGGCATTCCCCCTTTAGGCCTCTTTTTCACACCACGACTTGTGGTCAAAATTCTTCCAATATCACAACTGTTTCTACCTTATTTCATGTAGCTTGTACAATTTTGACTTTGTATGTGCGTCTATGCGACTCTTTTCTCATTTTTTTCCTTCAGCTTTTAGCCAATCTATAGGCCTCTCTTTGGGAACATATACAGAACTCGACAAGCTATCCCTTTGGGTATCTATATGTGTACTGAAGTTTTTCACTCAGTACTTTGTCGAACTTATGACTATTGATATATCTTGTTTCATTGCCTCGGTTTTCTATCCTTATTGATTTACTACATCTATGTGGGTCATACTATACCATAAAACTTACTCTAGTTTATTATTACCGATATTTGCAACCCAACTATAGGTTACGCTATCGCTGCTTATCCTATATGTATCAATCTAAGTCCCTTAACGCTTCCTCATTGCTGTTCATCTTAAGAATGACAACCTAATTTCATCTCATATTTTGGAACTTATCCATTGCTGATTCACCTTAATTTTGATCCATAATCTACTACTGATAACTTGAAACCTCTCATGTAATACATTTTCACTAGGGCTCACGTCGCATCAGGGAAAATTTGAAGTGATTTTCTTGATCCACCTAGGGATGATACTATACTTCAATAACCTTATTTTATAGCATCATAACGTGATTCATCTTATGGGGGTAATCTAATCTCGTACAGTTCATGAAATCACCGTTCTCAAAATCATTACTCAATCAAAGGCCTAAATGTCATCCTCTTATCATTTATCACAATGACACCCTTATTTTACTACCAGGGTAGCATTCCATCTCTTCTAAATGCTCATAGTTTAAAACTCCTTTGAGTTCACTCATGCTATACTGAGCTTTTTTATAACTTTATGGAAACCATCAGCTCTTTTGTTGTGATGGGTTTAATCCCGAGGACTTACCTATTCTCGTCACCTTCTCACTAACCTTTTCTTATCCTTACTATTTTCTAGCTAAAACCTTGTTGCTCTACCATACTTTAGGTCGCGACCTACGCATATCTAGTTATACTACTCGCAACCTTCCTTTTAACATGCTAGCACCATAGATTTCCTTTCATGCCTTCTCAGTTGTCTTTAAATGTAAGCAATTACTTTTCCTGGTCGTTTTTCCACTTGCTGCATGGATACTCGGCTTATTTTAGTGCCCACGAATACTGGAGTTCCCTCTAACTCATATGATCTCAATTATCAACTTTTGAGTCTTTTCTTCTTCCCATTCATTAGGCACGATAGATGACACTTTCTTATGGAGTGCATACAAAATTATAGTGAGACTGCTGTTACAAGACCATTTCTTCTTTAGGTCACTATGCTTATGTTGAAGCCTTCTTCCTTATCTCCTCAGCTAGTCTTTCATTGCAGTGCTTAGGGAAGACCCTCTGACTCTTGTAAAGATAAGAGCTTATTACATTGTATAACCCAGGATATTTATGATGTTCTTACTCTCCTATCGTTATCCTTAGTTACTTACCTCCGTGCCCTTGTGCTCGTAGGGTTGCTTCTGAATTGAAATTTCAGTTGTCTCCCTAGTGGCATTCTATTTATTTCCGTAACACTTATGTTGTACCTTCTACTACCCCAACTCCTATTTGAATATTTCTCGAGGATTATGATGTCGTATCTGAGAGACTGAATTTCCTATGCTGGGTTTCACTATGTTTATCTTGCATGATCTACTAATTTGTCTGTATCCTCCTATCTAGCCATAACTAGGTTATTCCTGAATCAACTGCAGACTACCCGTTGGTCCACTCTTATATCTGTATTTTATGTAATGCCTCTTGGGTTATGTCCTTTGTCTTAACTTACATCTCGTACGGGATCCTTACGTATCAAGTGTTCATTCCTACTTATTTATCAATATCATCGAGTGCGAAACCCTTATTGGTTCTCCCCAGCATCATGCTTGCATAATGTTCTGGATTCATATTATCTGTGTAGGATCTGAATAAATGCAATCTCATTCCTTTCATCTTTTTACCGCATTATTCCTTTACCATTCAATAGTTACCTCTTCATCTTTAACATTTTCTTTTTTCACATCTTCACTGACATATTACTCGCCTTGCGGTAACCATTCTACACCAGGGATAATTGAATTTGTTACGCACAAGGGTGACACCTGGTGTAACTGGAACATTTAGTCCCTTAAGCTTAACTCTGCTCATAGTGCTTGCTTTAAGGAAGCGTCTTCATGAATGACCTTTAAAGGTTACTCTTCTATTGTTCATTCTATTATTGTCAAAACACGATCTGTGAAACGATGCCGACTATTACCAATTCCTTCGATCCCTAATTCATGTTCGATTTTTTTTGTTGTTTACTATCCCATACTAATTTCCATTACTTGGGGGTTCTAAATTTTGCTTTTGGTAATCATGTTGGACTCAACAACTGATTTCCCGAAATGAGGATATGACTTTAGGGCTTATACTTTTATTGTATCAAGGAATGTCTCCTCTTGGATTTTCCTTCACTTGACTATAAACTCTGTCATCCTGTCATATTTTGATTTACCATTATCACTCATTTATAACATCTTACTCATTATGCTTCATTTACTCTCTTCTTATTCTCCTGCTAATATCTCTGTCTATTACCTTATTCTAAAAACATCAACAAAATAACCTTTTGCTTTTAGATCCCCTTGCACCATCTCATTGGCTCTTGGGTCGACTAACATTCTCTCTTTACTAGGGGTAGGAGTCATTCTAAGATAAATATTCATCCCTTATAGGATTCCAATGCCTATCTTCTGAACTTTCTGAACATTCTAGTATTCATATCCGACTGTATTATTCTAGAGTGCACCATCTGGCCATGTCCCAATAAGAACTATTACCATGTCCTGCACTACCGTTCCAAAATGTTAGATAATGATAACAATCCATCCACAATTTTGGGTTACTCTAACCTCATCTGGATCCTGATATCCTATCCTTATTTTAAATTATATCTATTAGCTCCCATAGGGAATAATTGAGATTGGTATGGTCAATTGTATATATCTCTGTTACTGTTGAAAGTAACTCAAAATACTTATATTTCTCTGCATGAACTATAAATACTAATAATCTTGATAAACTAGGTACCTCATACCCTTCTTCATCTTTCTTCTTTAATTGCTGAAACTTGTATCTACCTTCTGATTCTCTTATTTCTTTTTACCATATGGGTAGATAGATATTCTTGACTTAGAGCTCCTTATTAAGAAACTTACACATCTTAGTACACACATGATCTGTTGAAGACCTCACATTTACTCATCATAAGCATGCTGCAAAATTGAGTTCCTCTGACTCAACTCTTCCATAGCCACATTCAATCTCTTACTAGCTTCCTTTCTAGGTAGGCATCATTGTATTACGAATAATAGAATTTTGGAGTTTGATTTCTTACAACTAAGCTCTACCACACAATCTATAGTAAGAAGAAAGAGTGACAGTCCTAAATGCCCTGTAACCTCCTGCTTATAAGTGTAGTGCACAACACACCCATAAACAGGACTCTACTAGACACGACTTGTAGAATCCCTAGGACAGATTTACTCTGATACCACTTTTGTCACGACTCAAATCGGAGGGATGCGACGGGCACCCGGTACTTTACTCAACCGAGTACCTATGTAACATATCTTTCTTATCGTACTATCATGGGTAAATGTTCCAAAAGGGTCATCATGACATAACTGAAATAAAACATAAGGGAATGCTAGGCATAGGACGACCTAAGATGATATAGAAACTTATACATGTGACATTCGGGCCTATAAGGCTGACATGATCATTTGTAAACTCAAAACATAGGCCAAAAAGGCCATACAAATATCCATATACCTGACATTTGTCTACAAGCCTCTAAGAGTACATAAATATCATAAAGGTCGGGACAAGGCCCCGCCATACCAATCAATACATGTCCAAATCATATTGACCAAATAGGCAACTCTGGAGAAACTGGAGTGCACCAACACTTTTCACTGATCTCATAGCCTACTAAGAGGACTGTCAATCTGTCTATCGGGACCTGTAGGAATGAAACATAGCGTCCCCAGGAAAAAAGGACATCAGTACGAATAAAGTACCGAGTATGAAAGGCAGAAAAACATAAATAAGAATAGCAATGTAAAGAGAAATATAAGAGATACAACCTGTAGCATCTGAGTACCTCTGAGAGATAGTGACATGAAATGCATGGTACATATCTATACATAATCTTTTGAAAACATAAGCCTCTGTGGGCATCATCATCATCATATCGTACCCGACCTCGAAGAGGACTCGGTAAAAACGTACCCGACCATCATAAGGCTCAGTAGAATTGTACCCGGCTATGTGGAGCTCGGTAAACCCAACTAATCAGTGGGTGCTCAATAGTTCCGTACCCGGCCGACTATAGTGCGGCTCGGTAGAGTCAAGTAGACATATATATAATGCATGTTGGACTCATGGAATCACGTTCTAAACCTTTTAGAGTGATATAAGGTCACCTTCGATTAACATTATGGACATCATACCATCAGTATGAAATTCACTAGGATTCAAGGATCATACATACTTTCTTAGGATAACTTTATAAGAAAAGAACAACATGGACAACCTTAGTTTCTAGGAGTGTATTCGTTATGAAATAGTGTATCGTGTAGGTTCGTTTCACTTTAAATCATGCAAAAAGAAAGAAGGAAGTTCCTTAACATACCTTAACCAAAGCCCTTAATACCTTCCAAAAAACTCTTCAAACAAGTAAACTCATTCTATTATAGCATAAGGAGATTCAAAATCAGTGTTGAGCAAAGGCTAAGTCTATAACTTAAGCTAGTAGCTCGTTTACGTAAATTCGGGCAGCATCTCCCCTGTAACAACGGCCTCCTCCAATACCATATACCAACAACAACTGCCAAAGAAATCCAGAAACATATAATTATCGATAACAAGACACCATATAACAACAACAAGTCAGAACTACTTCACAACGAGCGGCAAGCTCCGATTGGAATTCATATAACCCATATCACCCCTTATAGACTTCTTACATTAACTTAACAGCATCATTAAAATGATAATAAAGTAATTCATCAATGATTCCATCCTTATACCATATATTTATGAAGAAGGAAATAATCCACAACTCCAACTATCTTCGATTAGCAACTTTATTCACTAGTACACGTCCAGTCCATCCATTTAGCTTAATCTACATCAAGATAACCTTAAGCGCATGCAAAAACACAATGAAAATACCTATTACAGTAACTTCAAGTCAAAACCCAAGTTATATTTAGCTTAAAACAACCCTCAATGGCAATACAATACCGTAGAAGTGACTTAAGCTAATCCAAGTAGTATCTTGTAGTTTATCATCCTAACAACTTAAACAACATAAAAGAAAGCTTAAGAACAATTAGTAGGATGTTACACTCATCTTATCCAGTAGCAACAAATTAAAATTTCAGCCAAACACAGCCCAAAACTATCCTCAATAACAACACAACCTCAAAGAGGTGTTGTTCTTCACTAGAACTAACTTTTGATGTTGAAATATGGTGTAATCCATTTGCATGGCTTGAAATAACCTAGGATTGATGTGAAAACATTGGGTGAGTATTTTACAGAACTTAAACCACCTAAAAAAACCTCCCACACGAGCTGGAACCACCAAAAAATCAGCAACAAGGAGAAGAACAAGAAACTTACTAGCGCGATGGGATTCCCGACACTTGATTTGCATTGTTTACCCTTTGTTTGGTTCTTACATCATGAGAGAAACTTGAGAGAGTATATTTAGGGTTATATGGTCTGATTATACTGAAAAATAATGACTATAAACGTGTTTGAGGAATCTTATATATATCCATATGTCTTAAACCGCCTATATGGGCCCCTTAGAGAGCTGCTTGGTGCAGTCTCGCGAAAATGCGAATATCTCTCTACTACGAGATCGTATAAATGAATGGTTTAATGAATTGGAAAATAGACTTATAGATCTTTAATTTGTTGGATAAATAACCCCTAGTTTCAAGTAAATTGGGATAAAATGTTAGTAATGTTTGACCTAAAGTTTAAGTAAAATATGAATGTAAGTTGCGATAACTTTTGTCGACTTTTGTTCCACAACTTTCTTGACTTCAAAACATAAAACACATATATAATAAGACTAAAATAACTCATAACATAACCTCCTTATAATATTAAGCACTCTAGTCTCACCCCAAAAGTTCATGTTATAACATTCTAGATGTGTCGACTTTCGACGAAACTTATTTTCTTCAATTGGTTTAGCTTCTAAGACTTCCAAACCTCTTGGTACTTGAAATCCATGATCTTAAATATTTGTAATCTCCAAGTTAACATGATTAACTTACTTTATGTACTTTCAAAGACGATCTCATTTCTGAGCTTAAATCAATTGACTTACGACGTACTCTCACGTACGAAAATATGAGGTGTAACATGACGCATGTGCTAGGTGACGGGCATATAGGCATGCACCGTAGGAATTGTGACTTGGGAAATTCCATGGAACTAAATAGTTGATTAATCTTGTTGTTACCCATAGTCTCACCATGTGGTAGAGCTATTGAGCTGTTAGTCATGTTAGAAACCCTGCTTACGCTACGTGTTGGTACTGTTGGGACCCACAGAGGTTGTGTCACATGTTGAATTATTTGCTTAATTTGTCAAATTGTACTCAGTCATAGCTATTATTTTCATAATATGTCTGAGTCTCTGTTGTCCTTTATTTGATACATCATGTCATCATTGTTCGGGCTGATTATCTTGATTTTGGTGAGCCCGAGAGACTGGAGAGATTAATGACTGAGTGAGACTAAGGGTCTATTGTGATTGATATTCATGGAATCGGGCTGCAGGCCGCAACATGCTTTTATTGATTCATGCCAGGATTTGGATTATTATAGAGCTTGGGGTGGATCGGCCCCTATCGAGTCTGCACATCCACAATGGGCGCAATGCTAGCAGCTATTTACATTTGGGCTGGATCTGCCATGGTTTATTTGCATTTGGGCTGGATCTTCCCTAGTTTATTTGCATTTTGGCTGGATCTGCCCTGTTCTATGTTAAGTTTTGTTATAAAATATGAAAGTATGTCTAAATTCTTGTACCTTTTACTTGTAGACCATGAATTTATGAGATATCACCATCATATTTTCTGTAACTTTCTGTACTGTTAAATGTTGAAAATAGGCTATAATATTTGAAATCGTCACTGCTTTCACTTCAAAGGTTAGATTTATTACTTATAGAGTTGGTTATACTCACTTTACACCCTATACCTCGTGTGCAGATCCAGGTGCTTCCGGTCACAGCAGTTGCTGATTCATAGAGTCCAGGCATTCAGAGATCATTGAGGTAGCTGCTTGGCATCCGCAAACCTTGACTCTCCTCTCTTATCTTTTAGTTTATTATTCAGTTTTACTTTCTAGATAGTGTAACAAACTATGTCATTATGTAGATGCTCATGTACTCAATGACACCTGGGTTTTGGGAAGAATTTATGTATTGAGTTATGATTTTCTATCCTGTTTTGAAGAGATTTACCTTTAATGAAACTGTTTTAGTATCTTTCAAAGAATAAAAGTGGTGGAAATGTTTGAGTAGTCGACTTTCATAGTACTATGATAGGCACCATCACAACGGGTCAGATTTGGGTCATGACAAGTTGGTATTAAAGCCTAGGTTACATAGCTCTCATAAGTCATAAAGAGGTTTAGTAGAGTCTTGCGGATCGGTATGGAGACATCTGTACTTATCTTCGAAAGGCTGTAGAACCCTTAGGAAACTTCACAATCTTGTATTCTTGTCGTGCAGATTTGTTGATTCTTGGAACTAAACTTCTGTTATTCTATTCTCTCACTGATGGTGAGGACACGTGCTACCGGTCAGGCCGGGCAGCCACCAGTACAATCGGCTAGGGAAAAAAAGTGACTGGGGTAAGGGTGGGGGCCACAGTAGGGGTTGAGGTGCAACTCGTACAACAACTAGACCAGCGCTTGTAGATCCACCAGTTGTTCTAGCTCAGGAGAAAGTACAAGATATGGTCGAGCCAGTGGGGCCAACTCAGGCACCAGCTGTGCCCATTGTGATTCCAGGCCTTCAGGAGGCTTTGGCTCAGATTTTCAATTGTGTGCATTAGCCTTGCCCATGCGGTTTCTGTTCAGATAACGCCAACCGCTTCTCAGGCCGGGGGAGGTAGCCAGGCTCCCACCGCCCGTACTCCAGAGCAGGTGATGCACAGACTTCAGACACCGGGGTACTGCCAGCCCAGCCGGTTGCAGCTGCTCAGGCCCAGGTGGGTCCTGTTATGACTGATGATGAGTAGAGGAGACTAGAGAGATTTGGGAGGCTCCAGCCTCCATCATTCAGTGGGGCTGAGTTTCAGGATGCCTAGGACTTTTAGGATAGGTGCCAACAGATTCTTCACACGACGGGTATTTTGGAGACCAGTGGGGTGTCATTCACTACATTTCAGTTCACTGAGGCTGCCTTCAGATGATGGGAGGCCTATGAGAGGCACAAGCTAGTCAGCGCAACACCAATTACACGTCATGAGTTCTTTGTTTTCTTCTTGGAGAAGTGTGTGCCACAGACTCGGAGGGAAGAGCTGTGTCGACAGTTTGAGCAACTACATTAGGATGGCATGTCTGTGACCCAGTATGAGATGAGGTTTTCGGAGTTGGCTCGTCAGGCAGTTTGGTTGGTTCTCACTGAAAGGGAGAGGATTAGGAGGTTCATTGATGTCCTCTATTATTAGTACCATTTTTTATGAATCGAGATAGTATATCAAGTGCTGCATTCGATGAGGTGGTCAACATTACTCGATGGCTAGAGATGGTTCACAGTCAGGAGCATGAAGAGAGGGAGGCCAAGAAGCCTCGTGGTTCGGGTGGTTTTAGTGGTGTTCCTTCTGAGGGACAGTCTTACCACAACAAGGGTCGTCCTTATAGGACCACTCAGATGGCTCGTCCAGTTCATTGAGGTGCATCATCCACCCTTGGTTCGTATTGCTAGACCAGGTCAGTCATCTCTTAGTGCTCTAACATCTTACAGTTCATCTCGTGCACCTTCAGGTCAGGGTTCATCTGCACCAGGTTCTTCTGGTAGTTATTCTGGTTCTCGGGGTCCGCCTCTATATTTGCCATCATTTTTTGAGAGGGGATGTTTCGAGTTTGAAGAGTTGGGTCATGTGAAGAAGTTTTGTCCCAGCCTTATGGTAGGTCTATTTCAGCAGAGGAGTGAGGACACAACTTCAGCACTAGTTAGTGCACCATTCGCCCAGCCAGCTCGGGGTGGGGCTAAGGCAGCTAGGGTTTTTCCTAGAGGGGGAGGCCGATCAGGTGGTGGTCAGGCTCAATTCTATGCTATTCCTGGCTAGATGTTGTAGCTTTAGACATAGTGATCACATATATTGTCTTAATATGCCACATGGATGCTTCTGTATTATTTAACCCTCTTTCCACTTATTCGTATGTATCATTGTATTTTGCTCATTATCTGGAAATACCCCGCGAGTCCTTAATTTTATTTGTTCATGTGCTTACGCCAGTGGGCGATACTATTTTTGTGGACCGTGTATATCGGTATTGTGTGGTGACTATTGGGGGATTGGATACTAGAGTGTTCTTTTATTGCTTATTATGGTTGATTTCGACGTGATCTTGGGTATGGATTGGTTGTCTCCATGTCATGCTATTCTAGATTGTCACGCTAAGACTGTGACATTGGCGATGCCGGGGTTGCCAAGGATCGAGTGGAGAGGTTCTCTAGATTATGTTCCCAGCAGGGTGATTTCTTATTTGAAGGCCCAACAAATGGTTATGAAGGGGTGTTTGACTTATTTGGCCTTTGTGAGGGATATTGGCTTTGGTATTGACTTGGTGAAGGGCACTCATCCCATTTCCATTCCTCCATACCGTATGGCGTGAGCTGAGTTGAAAGAATTGAAATGTAAGGCACCGAAAAATTTCGCTAAGTAATTTAGGATTTCGTGGTGCCAGGTAGGCTAATTATAATATTTTATGTGCTATTAAAATGATTTATATTAATTGGATATGTTAAATAAGTGTATAAGTCATATAATAAGTAATGTGAGGTCTAATGAGAGGCTTAAGTCCAAGTCAAGTTGGAAAATTACATAATAGGCTAAAATTCCAAATGAGTTCGCACAAGTCCAAACTTTGGATGAGCATATCTATATATCTATATATCTATATATCTATATATCTATATATATATATATATATATATATAAATAGGTGTTAGGTGATGAACAACCTATCAAATGAAATATCTTCGAGTCTAGTTTCTAACGCTTCAAACCGATAATCATTTGGACATTTCTACATAAATTATGATCAAATTACCAAAGGCTGGATCTGCGATAAATTTTGCGACTGCAAAACGGTTCTGCGGACCACATAAGCATCACAAAGTGGGGCAGAGACGTACAAACTATTATGATGTCGCATATTGATTATGATGTCGCATAATTGATTATGCTATCGATTATGCTGTCGCATAATTGATATGCTGCAATTCTGCTGCCCGCAAAACGATTATGCTATAGCATAATTGCACAACATAATTGACTTCGGGGGTCTTTTTTGGAATTTTTCATATCCGATCCAATATTGATAAATAGGTTTTGGGGCTTTATTTGGGGCTATTTTCTAATGAATCTTGAGAGAGGTGAGAGCATACAGAGAGAGAAAGAGGGAACCTAGCCTTCCAATCACCCAATATTGCACAAAATTCTCAAGAATCAAGGAAGCTAATCTCTAGCTCATATCATTCCGGGTAAGTCCTATTTCTAAGATCATGAGTTCAAAAATATATTTGTAGGGTTAGAAACAGGCCATGCACGTGACACTAAGTTGTAGTATGTGGGATTAATGAACTAATTTGGGTAGTTCTTGTTGAAATTGGTTGAGGGAAGAAGGAATTTCCATTGTAGGACCTTGTAGTCTATCTCACATGATTAGGTGTTTGATGAAATTCCTAAGAGAGTTACACCATGGGAAATATTTCTAATTATTAATCGATTTTCGCTATCTCCTTATATATTGTTATTGCTAGAGGTGTTAGTGCGTTGTAGTAACTCAAGGAAAGCTCAACCAGATATGTTGGCTAAACTTCCTCTCTCGGAATTAAATTCCATAATATTTCCATAAGTTTAAGTATAACCGGCTCAAAATCCCTAATTTCTACTTCCGGGTTATCCCCTATAAACTCATAAACTTGATCATTCTGAACGAGCCTTATATTGAACGATAGATGTTTAAAGTATGGGTTACTTAGTAAAACGGTATGGATTTGAGTTGTGGTTTAAATGAAAACTGGTATACCGATTAGGTAAGGAAAATTCGATATGCTTAAAACTCCTAACTGGTCGTATGCATACTAAATGTCTTGATTGAGTGTTTCTAGTGTTTGATAACTATAAAGATGTTTGAAAATGAATTAAATGAACTGGGAAAATAGAGTGTGGACAACGTTTATAATTGTTCCTAGAAATGTCTATGAAATGAGGAAATATATGAAACAGATTATGAAATGAGCCTCGACTCAACTGTCTTGAAATGACTTCTAAAAGTAAAATTTTCTTAAAAGCTCTATTGAGGTATGTATGGCTAAACTCTCTTCTTCTTAGAATCGAACCCATGGTGTCCGAGTATTTGGTGTAAGTTCCTAACTTGATCATGCTAGAATTGGCTGCCTTAATATATTGTGTTGAAAGATTCATGTTCAATAATTGTTCTAAATGTTATCATGTCATCATGCTATTTGAGAATGTGTTTGGAATGAGGAATTTGTGTTGTGAAAGGTTGAGGATTCATGTTAAGAATCGAATGATAGTTGCTATGCCAAATTGTAGGAAAAGCCTATGTGTGCTTAAGATTTTCCAAGCCTTCTTCCTTATGTGTGCACATGCCTTACATAATAGATATTATTGATGTGATAATGATGTCGAATATGAAAAAGGGACAAACTTGAAAATGTAACGTACACCCAAGAGCTAAGAACTCACCTAATAAATCAAGCCCCTTGTGCCAATGTATCAAAAGATGGGAACAAAATGTAAAGTGAGATGATAAACTGTATGGATGATGTCTCAATGGAGATGACCTAGCCGATCGGACTGTGATCAGACACCATGCCACACGCATGGTAGTAATTGTGCTGAAAACGACTGACTGGATATAGTTGATGTCTCAAATGAGATGGCTTAGCCGACCGGGCCGAGATCGGACTCCGCGTAAGAACATTGTGGATGAAATTGTGAATATGGTTGATGTCTCAAATGAGATGGCTTAGCCGATTGGGCCGAGATCGGACTCCGCGTAAGAACATTGTGGATGAAATTGTGAATATGGTTGATGTCTCAAATGAGATGGCTTAGCCGATTGGGCCGAGATCGGACTCCATGTAAGAACATGGCGGTATTGTGGATTGTGGCACATGGCACTAAGATTACCATCCTAATAAGATGAAAAGTCAATTGAGATCTTATGTGATCATCTATTTGATGTTATAGTGTTTGTTTGAAGCTTTTATTGTACAACATGACTGTTTCCCTTTTTGTGTGTTTCCTTGTTCATTCTATTAAGGTTAGTGTTTAGCTCTTCATACTAGTACTATTCAATAGTACTAACGTCCTTTTTGCCAGGGGCGCTACATCTTTAATGGATGCAGGTGGTTCCACAGTAGGCGACAATGATCAGCGATAACGGTACACTCCTTTCAGCTAACTTGGTGATCCCCACTTCATTTCGTGGTCCTGTGTCATTTTGGTTATAATGTTACTTTGTATTTTTAGGTATAGCCGGCATTTCCATATTACTCTTCAATTGTACTTAGAGGCTCCGTAGACAGGTTGTGGGTGGTTTTTGATATTGGAAATTAAAGTAGAAATTTTGGTATTTGGCAAATATGTTTTTTATCATATCTATAAAAACAATTGTAATATTTTAGATGTTATGGTTGAAACTGCTAATGGAAACAAAATGGAAGTTTTTAATGAAATATTTACAAAGTATGATTAATGGATTTCGTCTCCTCTTTATTCATGAATTAGTTTGGGTAGAATGAAACCTAACAGGCTTGCTCAGTCGGTTTACTCGATTGAGCGCCGGTCGCGCTCCTCATTTTTTGGGGCGTGAAATGAAAGAGAAACTTCAAGAACTTCTTGATAAGGGGTTTATAGGCCTAATGTGTCTCCTTGGGGTGCACTAGTTCTGTTTGTGAAGAAGAAGGATGGTACCATGCAGATGTGCATCGATTATAGGTAGTTGAACAAAGTTACAACCAAGAACAAGTATCCTTTTCCGTGCATTGATGATATATTTGACCGGCTTTGGGGAGTGAGGGTGTTCTCTGAGATTTATTTAAGGTTCTGGCATCACCATTTGAAGATTTGAGACTCGAATATTCTAAAGATAGGATTTAGGACCCTTTATGGTCATTATGAGTTTCTTATGATGTCTTTTGGGATAACCAATGCCCCAACACCATTCATGCATATGATGAATAGTGTATTTCAGCCTTATCTCGACTCGTTTGTCTTAGTATTCATTGATGATATCCTGGTGTACTCTTGAAGCCAGGAGGAGCATGCCCAGCATTTGAGGATTGTGTTTCAATAGTTGAGGGAGGAGAAGCTTTATGCCAAGTTCTCCAAGTGTGAGTTTTGGCTTAGTTCAGTGGAGTTCTTAGAGCATGTGGTTTCCAGTTAGCGGATTAAGGTGGATACGAAGAAGATAGTGGCGGTTCAGAGTTGTCCCAGACCGTCCTCAGCCACGGAGATTCAGAGCTTTCTTGGATCGGTCAGTTATTATTATCGGTTCGTGAAGGGTTTCTAGTCTATTGCATCACCTTTGACCAAATTGACCTAGAAGGGTGCTCCTTTCAGTGGTCGGAGGAGTGTGAGGAGAGCTTTCAGAAGCTCAAGACCGCCTTGACCACAACTCCAGTACTATTTTTGCCTTCAGTATCTGGCTCTTATACAATATGTTGTGATGCTTCTCAGATTGGTATTGGGTATGTCTTGATGCAAGGGGTTAGAGTAATTCCTTATGCTTCGCGTCCGTTTAAGCCGCATGAGAAAAACTACCCTATTCATGATTTGGAGTTGGCTACCATTTTTCATGAATTGAAGATTTGGAGGCACTACCTCTATGGTGTGTCTTGAGAGGTATTTATAGACCATACTCCAGCACTTATTCAAACAAAAGGATCTAAATTTGAGGCACCAGAGATGGTTGGAGGTGCTAAAGGACTATGATATTGCTATTTTGTATCACCCTGGGAAGGCCAATGTGGTCACTAATGCCTTGAGTAGAAAGGCACTGAGTATGTGTAGCCTTGCATTCATTCCTGTTGATGATAGACCGCTTGCAGCTGATGTTTAGGCCTTGGCCAACCAATTCATCGAATTGGGAAGGGGAGTGCAGTGGTCGCAGGTGCAAGGGAATTCCCGCACCTGCGTGTTCGCAGATGCGGCATGTTGGGCGCAGAAGCGGAGTTGGAAAGTGGGGGATTTTGCGCAGGTGCGATAGAAATTCTGCACCTCTGAGAGAGAAGATGCGGAGAAAGGATTGCAAAAGCAAAAGGAGCCCTTTAAGCCATATCCGCAAAAGTGGAGGAATTTCTGCAAAAGTCGAACCGCAGGAGCAGTTAAGTATTCCGTAGGAGAGAAAAAGCTGGGTAGTGTATTAAAAATCGAGGGTTCCGTGATTTTCATCATTTTGAACATTTCAAGCTCGGGATTAGGATAATTTTGAGAGTGATTTCGAATGGATTCTTGAGGTAAGTCTCTTTGGTTAAATTTATTCAATAATTATGTTTCCCCTTTGAAATTTCCACCTAGATTATGTGGTTTTGAGGTGTAATGTTAGGAATTTGAGGCTAGGGATTTAGAGAGTTTAAATTGGTGATTTGGGTGTCGATTTTGTGTTGGATTTTGGTAAATTTGGCATGATTGGACTCGTGGTTGAATGGACTTCTGAATTTTGTAACTTTTATTGGATTCCGAGATGTGGGCCGGGGGGCTAACTTTTGAGTTGACTTTTTGACTCTGATTAAGAACTTAGTATTTTCTTATGGAATTCACTCCTTTAGCTCGTTTTGAATCTGTCAAACTGTTTGTGGCTAGATTCGAGGCATTCATAGGACGTTTTGTGAGGCAACGGATTGTTGGAGTAGGAATTTTCACAGCTTGAGGTAAGTAACACTTGTTAACTTGGTTATGAGGGTATGAAATCCCGAATTTCGTTTTATGTGATTGGTGTTGAGGTGATGCATGTGCTAGGTGATAGGCATGTAGGCATGCACCGTAAGAATTGTTTCCATGGAACTGAATAGTTGATTAATCTTGTTGTTACCAATATTCTCACCATGTGGTCGAGCTATTGAGCTGTTAGTTGTGTTAGAAAACATGCTTAGGCTACGTGTTGGTACTGTTGGGACCCATAGAGGTCTGAATTATTTGCTTAATTTGTCAAATTTTATTCAGTCACAACTATTATTTGCATAATATTTCTTAGTCTCTGTTTTCCTCTATTTAATACATCATATCATCATTGTTTGGGATGATTATCATGATTCGAGTGAGCCCGAGAGACTGGAGAGATTAATGACCGAGTGAGACTGAGTGTCTATTATGAGTGATATTCATGGGATCGGGCTGCACGCCGCATGAGCCTTATTGATTCATGCCAGGATTTGGCTTATTATAACGTTTGGGATGGATCGGCCCCTCTAGAGTCTGCACATGCACAGTGGACGCAATGCTAGTACTTATTTAAGTTTGGGCTGAATCTGCTTTGGTTTATTTGCATTTTGACACGATATGCTCTGGGCTGTGTTAAGTTTATTTGTAAAATCTGAAAGCATGTCTAAATTGTTATACCTTTTACTTGTAGACCTTGAATTTTTGAGATATCACTATCATATTTTCTGTAAATTTCCGTACTGTTAAATGTGGAAAATGGGCTATAATATTTGAACTCAGCACTACTTTCAGTCTAAAGGTTAGATTTACTACTTATTGAGTTGGTTTGTACTCACACTACACCCTGAAACTCGTGTGCAGATCTAGGTGCTTCCGGTCACGGCTGTTGGTGATTCACAGAGTCCAGGCATTGGGAGATCATCGAGGTAGTTGCTTGGCATCCGCAGACCTCAACTCTCCTCCCTTATCTTTTAGTTTATTATTCATCTTTACTTTCTAGATAGTGTACCAGATTATGGCATTATGTAGATGCTCATGTACTCAGTGACACCCCGAATTTTGGGAAGAGTTTATTTATTGAGTTATGATTTCCTATCATGTTTTAAGAGATTTTCCTTTAGTTAAACTGTTTTAGTATCTTTCAAAGATTAAAAGTCTTGGAAATATCTGAGTAGTCGGCTTGCCTAGTACTATTATAGGCGCCATCATGGCGGGTTGAATTTGGGTCGTGACAGAATGAGTAGAAACTTGATGTAGGATAAGCGGTGTGCTTGACCATCATGCTCAAATCGTTGTGAAGAAGAGATGGCCATTTTTATTACTAACATTGTGTTTTTTATAGGGATAATTACTGTATACATGCCCTACTTATTAGCTCTCTTTCAATGTATAGTATTACCACTTGGTGCTCATTCCATTGGGGGAGTGTCAATGGTAGGCATAAGCATGGATTTGAAGTACCAAATTAGCTTCTAGGGTTTTTACATTTCTGGACTTGACGTCTGTACAATTTTGATCATGTGATGCTGCTCAAACAGGAAGTCCAGTATCCCATTATGTATCACACCTTTTTGGAAGCATGAATGAATATTACTCTACTAGGGACGACATCCAGATCTTCCCGCTCGAAGATTTCATTGCTCAGAAATTTGATAAAGTCTAAAACTCAATGTGTTGGCATTTGGAGGGTGTTTTTGTTTCACCAGTGGCAATGCTATTGGAATGCTCACCTTACACATTTTTCAGACTACCCTAAAGAAGTATTTCATGATTGGAGTCCATGGAAATTCATAGGGATGATCAAGAAATATTGATGACAAATCACTTACACAGAATTGCAACACTATACTGGACAGTCGTATTGGCTGCTATTGTGTATGGTTTGGGCTTGTATATGGTAAAAATCAGGGCTACCCAATTTCATTATTTGATTGAAAGAGGAAAGTCATGTCAAAAGGCAAGGATGTCGAGTCCGGAATCGAAGTTGCTTTCCAGATCGAGGTCGACATCAATAATCGAGGTCAAGAAAGGGCATACTCTGAAATGACGCCGGTATAGCTCAATAATGGAAAGGGCGAGATATCCGCGACAGATCGAGGATTGTGGCGTGAATTTTGGAATGGACTGATCTTCGGCGGTTAGTCAGTTGTCAATATGATTTCCTAATTTAATTATAAGTGTACCTTATTTAAAACTCCTCTATTATATAAAGAGGAATCTCATTCATTTGTAAGGATGATCATTATTCACTGATAAGAATTTATACATCCGTTACCCTTTTGATTCACTTACTGTTCATCATTGTTGCTCCATTCTTTATTGTTCCTACTATCATACCTCGAGACCATCTCGAATCGAGGTCGAGGCATTTCTTGCATACTTGTTTGATTTGTCTTATTGTCTAATTTATCTACTTAATTCTTTGTTTATCAATTGGTATTTAGTTAAACCACATATTCTTAAAACCACAATATAAGTTTAATTATTACTCGATTTCTAGGGTAAACAGTTTGGCACCCACCGCGGGCTAAGGATAATAGTGATTGTTCCGTACTGATTTAGGTAAAACACACTATTTTATGCTTGTTCTTGTCAAGTATTTTTGCTTTTAGGTTAAAACATGTCAAACTCACAAAACGCATCCACACACGGTGACAATGGCCTCGGATTCCACGGGGAAAACGAAAATGTGATTGCTCCAGGAGTCGAGGTACCACATGCTAATCTTGGGGGAGCACCGGTTTCCAACCTAATCGATGTCAGTTCGCACGTTGCTCTCAATGCGGACCTAGTCATAGATCTCGATGGGAGTGTACGCAAGGAAGGTCGATCTGGTGGCGAAGGAAGGCAAGGAAGAGGAGACGAAAGAGTCAGTCTCCAAGTGATATTCGAGATTGCCGCTATCGCTCAGTTACAAAATCAACAAAGAGCTCCAAATAGGGTCGAGCCAAATTACTCGGCGTACCGAGCCAGTACCGGAAAGGTCGAATGTTAACGAATCGAGGATTGATCCTCCAATAATGAAAATGCTCGAGGAGGTCACCAAAAGAATTGAATTAGGGGATAAGAAAATCGAAGCCAACGATAAAAATTGGAAACATACAACTCCCGAGTTTATCAAATACCGGGGGCACCACTAATCTTGAATGGGATGGATTCGAAGAAGTTTGTTCAAAAGCCGTTTCCTCCAAGTGCGGCTCTGAATCGCATTCCAAATAAGTTTCTTATGCCGAACATACACAAATATAATGGGAACACTGACCCCAACGAGCATGTTACTTCCTAGACATGCGCCATCAAGGGTAACGATTTAGAAGTTTATGAAATCGAATCTGTGCTGTTGAAAAAGTTCGGGGACACCCTGTTGAAGGGAGCGATGATTTGGTATCACAACCTACTATCAAATTCCATCGACTCATTTGCCATGTTAGCAGATTCTTTCGTAAAGGCGCACGTCGAGGCTATAAAGGTCACAACAAGTAAATCAGACCTTTTCAAGGTAAGACAAAGGGATAATGAAATGCTAAGGGAGTTCGTGTCCCGATTTTAAATGGAACGCATGGAGTTGACGCCGATCACAAATGATTGGGCCGTTCAATATTTCACCCAAGGGTTTAATGAACGGATTTCGATAGCATCATGTCAGTTGAAAAAAAATTTGATCGAGTATCCAGCTGTAACTTGGGTAGATGTGCACAATTGATATCAGTCAAAGATTAGGGTTGAAGACGATCAACTAGGAGCCCCTTCTAGTTTAGTACACCCAAACATGTCAGCAGTTAAGAATCAGAGGGATGTCTAGGGAACCAAGGTCGAACAAAGACCGATATTAACCATACACTACAAATCGAAGGAACAATGATCCGGGACGTAATTCCATCGGGAATGATCGAATAAGTGATCGAGGACAGAATTCTTAGGGATTAATTAGCAAAAGTGGTTTTGACAAGTATGCCGATCCCATATAGGCACCTCAGTTATCAAAATATAATTTTAGCATCGATGCATCAGGCATTGTATTAGCAATCGGAAGGATCAACGAATCTAGGTGGCCCGGACCTGTACAGACCGATCCTTCCCAAAGAAACCCAAACTTAATGTGCAAGTATCATGGCACGCATGGTCACAGGACCGAGGATTGCAGGAAATTAAGGGAGTAGGTAGCCCGTTTATTCAATGAGGACCCCTTCGAGAGTTCCTCAGCAATCGAGCCAAGAATCATTTCAAAGAAAGGGATGCCAACAGGAAAAATAAACAAGAGGAACCCAACATGTCATTCATATGATCATCAGTGGGGTTTACATTCCACAGGGACCCATATTCAAACGCACTAAGGTATCAATCACTAGGGAAAAATAAACCCGAGATTATGTGCCAGAAGGCATGTTGACCCAAGTCACTACATGGTTTTAAAGATTGACAAATGCCTACCCAGTTGAACCAGGTCCATTAGGGAAAACATCTCGAACGAACCAATTGGCACAAGAATCGTACATGCACAGGAGATAAATGTGATCTGTGAATTATCCATGAACTAAGAGGTTGTCTCCTAATGCAAAAAGGTTGCAAATTGATAAGGGGTTAGAGTTCAAGTTCAGGAAGGACATAAATAAAGGAAGGAAGTTGAGATAAACACAAACTCTTCCACCAAGGAAGAGTTTCATTAGAACTAAACAAGAACATTTTAACTTCTGGCGCTATATAATGTTGAAGTATTCCTACTGAAGATTATTCGCACAAAGACAGAATTGAAGCAAAAATTGAAGGCAAAATTACCAGAGAAATTTTGCAAGCAGAATCCTTGTGCGATACAAAGGCTACTGACCAGCTAGAAGAACCAGTTCCATCTTTTTGTCTTTCGAGTCTAGTTGGTTGTAGTAGGTGATTTAATATTGTATCTTTCAGCTTTATTAGAAGCAATTGTAATAGGTACACATTGTTCAAGTTAGACTTAACTTGAAGCTTGTCGCACTTAGCTAGAGGCTAGGTTGCTACAAATGGATTAGAGTTAGTCCTTAGATTTACAAAAGAGTTTATTTGTAAATACTGTTTGGCTCAGAGTTGTAGTGAATAGTTTGGGAAAATCCTACTGAGGAGTAGGTCGTGGTTTTTTCACCTTTTGAGCCAGGTGTTTTCCACGTAAAAATCTCTCTGTTTTTACTTTACTGCAGTTATTATTCCGAACTAGTAGAAGTTGGAACACCAAGAAGAACCAGGTTCTTCTATTGAGCCAGCCCTCAAAAAATTGGACACCACAAAAATCACCCCCCTCTTGTGTGGTATTGAAGTATAAAACATAAATTGGTATCAGAGCAGGTTATCCTTGAAAAGGCTAATACCTTTGAAAAAATTAAAATGAGTGCACCACCTGGAAACTAGGAGGATCATTCAACTGCAAGGCCACTACTCTTCAATGGCCAGTATTACTCTTGGTGGAAGAACAAGATGAAGGACCACCTAATTGGAGAAGACTATGAACTCTGGGACATAGTCACTGATGGTCCTCTAGCTACCATGATGAAGACTGCTGAAGGTGTAGATGTACCAAAGACTAGAGCTGACTGCACTACAGAGGATCTGAAGAAATGGGAAAAGAATGCAAAGGCCAAGAAGTGGCTAGTGTGTGGACTAGGTCCAGACGAGTATAGAAGAATCCAAAGCTGCACCACTGCCAAACAAATCTAGGATACCTTGCAAGTAGCCCATGAAGGAACACCTCAAGTAAAAAGATCAAGAGGTACTCTTCTATACTCACAGTATGAAAACCTCACTATGAAAGAAGGAGAGACAATCCAAGATATGTACACAAGGTTCACAACTTTAAAAAATGAACTTAAGTCTCTTGGTAGAGTCATTCTTGAAGAGGACAAGGTAGAGAAGATCCTGACAAGGGTCTTACCAATATCCTGGGAAAGCAAAATCATTGCTATCCAGGAATCCAAAAATATGGCAACCCTCAGATTGGATGAACTAATTGGAAACCTTACTGCCTATGAACTTAGAAGGAAAACAATGAAGATGGATGGTCCAAAGAAGGAGAGGAGTCTAGCACTGAGAATCACTGAGGTATCAGATCTTGAGGAAGATGAGATGGTCATGATTACCAAAGAATTCAGAAACTTTATAATAAGGAAGAAGGGAATCTCTAGAGGAGGAAATTACAACAAAGCAAAAGCTCCAGAAAGGGCAACCAACGAGGGATGCTACAAGTGTGGAAAGACTGATCATCTTATCAAGAATTGTCCAGTGGGAAGTGGAATGGAAAAATGAGAGATATGAAAGAAGTAACAGGAAGAAGGAACATGTCCAACCCAAGAAAACCACAACAAAATCTATGGTTGCTTCTTGTGGGGAAAGTTCAGATGAAAAATCAGAAAATTGTGAGAATGAAGATCAGGCGCTCATGGCATTTGGAGAATCCAATGAGGAATCACACGAAGAACCAGAGGTAAGTATCTCCCATCTTAAAAATAAAATAAAGTTCCTATCTAAGGAAAAACTCTCTGAGTTGCTACTTGATTTCATGGATGATTTCGAGGAAACAACCAAAGAGAATGAAAAACTCTATACAGAATGTGAAATGCTAAAAGAAAAATGCATGAACCTGGAAATCAGACTACGTGAATCTGAAAAGAAAAACACTGTCTTGTTGAACCAGGTTCATCCACTTGAAACTGAGATTCTAGAACTAAAATCTGAAAACTTAAAGCTAAAGCTAGGATCNACCAAGGATGAACATATAAGAACTCTTAAAGAAGAACTTGGCGTAGTCAAACATGAATTAGATCGAAATTGTAAATGGAATAAATCCTCTGATGCCTTGATATGGCTTCAAGAGAATCATAGTAGAAATCGGAGAGGGATTGGCTTTGGGAGTCAATTGCGCAAGTGGGATCCCAAAAGAAAGTATCTCACTCTCCCTGAGAATAAAATCTGCACCCACTGTGGTAAGACTAGCCACTACAAAATTGAGTGTACTGCAAAAGAGCAGTCCAATAGAAGAAATGAGAGTTTTGTTAAAAAGAAAAATTGGCTACCAAATTGAGCTAGAAAAGCTTGATTCATCCGTTCTCTCATAGAAAAGGACCCAAACTAGTTTGGGTTCTTAAAACTAACCTCTGATTCCTTTTTGTAGGTTCAAGTGAGAGGAGGCAGCCAAATTTGGTATTTGGATAGTGGCTGCTCAAAGCATATGACAAGGAACATGGATTAGTTCCTTTCACTTGAAAGCCTCAAAGGAGGAAATGTCTCCTTTGGAAACTGAAAGAAAAGTGAAATTATTGGGGTAGGTAAGGTAGGTAAGGATGACACACGTTCCATTGAACATGTGTATCTGATAGATGGATTGAAATATAGCCTGATCAGTCTGTCACAACTGTGTGATAGAGGTAACCTGGTTGCCTTTACTTCCAAAAAATGTTTTGTTATTAACCTGCTTACTGACAAGATTGTTTTGCAGGGAAAAAGAATGAATAACATCTATGTCATAGACTTATCCACACTGTCTGAAAATGAACTCACTTGCCTAAGTGTGTTGGACAGTGATCCCCTCCTGTGGCACAAAAGACTTGGTCACGCAAGTCTAAATCAGCTAAACAAACTAGTCTCTAAAGACTTAGTGGTAGGGCTTCCTAACATTAAGTTCAAGGAAGACAAAGTTTGTGAGGCATGTGCAAGGGGGAAGCAGGTAAGATCTTCTTTCAAAAGTAAGAAAATGGTCAGTACCACCAGGACGTTGGAACTGGTTCATATGGACCTATGTGGTCCTATGAGAACTCTGAGCAGAGGTGGTAAGAAATATGTAATGGTGCTAGTTGATGACTATTCAAGGTTCACTTGGACCTTATTTCTGACATCTAAGGATGAAGCATTTGATATGTTCACCTCATTTGTTAAGAAAACTCAAAATCAGTTAGGAAATCAACTAGCATCAATAAGATCTGATCATGGTACTGAATTTGAGAATGCAAAGTTTGCTGAGTTCTGTGATGAACATGGTATCAATCACAATTTTTCTGCCCCTAGAACCCCACAGCAAAATGGGGTTGTTGAAAGAAAGAATAGAACTCTTGAAGATATGGCAAGAACCATGCTTCTTTCTAGCAAACTACCTCATTGATTATGGGTAGAAGCAATAAACACTGTATGCTATATAATAAATAGATGCATGACCAGGCATCTAGTAGAGAAAATTCCTTATGAATTACTTAAAGGGAGAAAGCCCAACATATCCCACCTTAGGGCTTTCAGATGCAAGTGCTTTGTGCACAATAATGGCAAAGATTCCCTAGGAAAATTTGATCCCAGAAGTGATGAGGCAGTATTCTTGGGATATTCATCACATAGCAAAGCTTATAAAGTGTATAATAAAAGAACTATGTGTGTAGAAGAAAGTGTACAAGTTGTCCTTGATGAAACTAACACTTGCTGGGAGATAGGAAACAGAAGATGAGGAGCTTGGACTGGTGAGAAGCAGTGAAAACATTGACGCAAACATGGAAGATGGAATAGGTGATGGACCACGTCCAACTACCCCAAGCAACATGACAGGGGGAACTCAACATGTGAACCTTAGCCCTGATCCTGTTCCACAACAACAAGACCCCATGGAACTATCCAGAAGTGAACAGTTGGTTCTCAAACCACACAGATATCAGAGTTCTCACCCTATTGAGAACATCATAACAGATCTAACATCTGGAATCAAAACAAGATCCTCTTTGAAAAATCTATGTGCGTTTCATGCCTTTCTATCCTTGATTGAACCAAAGAACATTGGTGAAGCCCTACAAGATGCTGACTGGGTATATGCCATGCAAGAAGATCTGAATCAATTTGAAAGAAGTCAAGTGTGGCACTTGGTACCCAGACCACTAGACAGATCAGTGATTGGCACAAAATGGTTCTTCAGTAACAAGCTTGATGAGGATGGAACTGTTTCAAGAAACAAGGCTAGACTGGTTGTTCAAGGATACAGTCAAGAAGAGAGAATTGACTATGATGAGACCTTTTCCCCTGTGGCAAGACTAGAGGCAATTAGACTTCTTATAGCATTTGCTGCACACATGGAATTCACTCTCCATCAGATGGATATTAAGAGTGCCTTCCTCAATGGCTATCTAAAGGAAGATGTATTTGTCAGACAACCTCCAGGTTTTGAAAGCAAGGAGTCACCTGACCATGTATACAAACTTGACAAGGTTTTTTATGGTCTCAAACAAGCACCAAGAGCATGGTATGAGCGTCTATCAAAATTCCTGCTAGAACATGGATAGAAACGAGGTAAAATTGACAGCATCTTGTTCTTAAAGGAGAAGGGTAAAGAACCCTTAGTTGTGCAAATATATGTGGATGATATCATATTTGGGGCGACTTCTGAAAAATTGAGTAAGGAGTTTGCTATACTTATGGGGAGTGAGTTTGAGATGAGTATGATGGGTGAGCTAAACTTCTTCTTAGGCTTGCAAATCAAGAAAAATTCAAATGGAACAATGATCCATCAACAAAAGTATGTGAAAGAATTTCTCAAAAAATTTAAAATGGAAGACTCAAAGGAAATAGAAACCCCCATAGCCACAACTACAAAATTAGATGTGGATGAACCTGGTTCGTCCGTTGATAAGAAGCTATACAGAGGGATGATTGGGTCTCTATTATATCTCACTGCCAGCAGACCTGATATTGTGTTCAGTGTAGGACTGTGTGCTAGGTTTCAGGCAAATCCAAAGGAGTCCCACCTAACTGCAATGAAGAGAATTTTGATATATCTGAAAGGCACACTGATTTGTGCTTTTGATATCCTAAAGGTAGTAATTTCGACCTTGTAGGATATGCTGATGCTGATTATGCAGGTTTCCTGGTTGACAGGAAAAGTACTTCAGGCATGGCTCACTTTTTAGGCTCCTGCCTTGTGTCTTGGGCCACCAAGAAACAAAATTCAGTAGCCTTGTCTATTACTGAGGCTGAATATGTGGTTGCAGCCTCATGTTGTACTCAGTTGCTATGGATCAAGCAACAACTCATTGACTTTGGTATAGAGGTTGGATGCATTCCTATTTTCTGTGACAACACTAGTGCAATAAGTATGATGAAGAACTCGGTTCATCATAAAAGAACTAAGTACATAGATGTTAGACACCATTTCCTAAGGGATAACTATGAAAAAGGAATGATCACAATCGAATTTTGTGCTTCTGACCTACAAATTGCAGATATCTTTACTAAAGAACTAAGCAGGGAGCATTTTGAGAGAAACCAGATTGAATTAGGGATGATTAAGATCACTTAATTGAAAAAAAAAATTATTTTTTTGGCTAGAAACACTAACATAAATAATCAACCAGACTAATCATTGCTCAGCATCATGACTTTACTGTCATGCTCTCTTGCCATGTATTAATATGATTCCCTGGTTGCTAATGATGTTTTTCTATCTTTGTAAATTGAGGTAAATTAAAGACTTTAACATGATGAACCTGGTTTATCCTTGCTGGTTCATCTGACTGACAAGGTACATGCTCATCTCCATACAATTATTGAATTAATTACAGTCACACATGAGAAGGATTCTATCTATATTTGGTTCATTTCAAATTCTTTGTACTTATCCCTAAATGAACCCGTTCCAAGAAGTCCCATCGGTACTCAATTAGCCTAGAGGTAGGGAATTTTTAACTGTCTAATCAATGACACTCCTACATCTATTAGACTCCCACTTGAGTAAATGTTCTGCCCGTTGTATAATTAATAGCCACATCTTATAAAAGGGCCATCATTACCTCCCCTACTCATAACATAATAAGTCGAACCAAGTTCATTATTCTTCTAACGAAAACTGATCATCTCTTTACTTTCAAAAATTCATAACAATGTCTTCACCACCCCCTGCTTTGTCTTCCTACACAAACTCTGATCATGGGGAAGAAAATTCCCGTCCTAATTATTCTTCAGTTTACAGTTCACATTCACCAAACAGATCTTCATCTCCCCAAAACCCTCCAGTTCCTGAACCCACACCTAACCCTACTCCTACCCCCCAAGGCACGAAGAGTAAAAATTTTGGCCAGAAAATCAGTTGCTTCTGGCTCTCGTGCAAGATTCTTGGAGAAATTTTTTAAAGCAAGCGAGGTTCATATGTCTGAATCTTCAAGTGAATCCTTCAAATCCGCTAATGAGGATAAAGCACCAGGTTCATCCAGTTCTGAGCAAGGTAATCTTGAAGTTGAATCTGAAACTGCTACTACTGAAAACAGGTTTGTGTTGGTTAGTTCAGTTGTTGATGTAGAAGTTCCAGATTGGAAAAGAAAACTAGGAAAAAATATTGAGAGAGAGGAAAGGAGGTTTTGTAAGGCGATCTGGGGAACGTTGGCTATTTGTGGCCCCTCTCCTGTGCTAAATGAAGAAGAAGTCACAGATTTAGGGGGAAGTATTGCTGTGGAAGAGGCAATAGGTTTAGAGAGCCTAAAAAAAATCAATAGATGAACCTGGTTCATCTATCGAGGAGACATTGGCTGAGATGTTGAGGAAGCTGGGGGAGTTCTACAATCCCAAGAGGAAAAGAACATCAAAATCAAAGAAGGCTACTACCCCAAAGAAAAGAAAAGTTTCAATATCTGCTGATGTTTCTGCCCTAAAGGTTCGTGCTACATGAAGTACTGTTCGACAAGGAGAAGAGGAGGTAGAAAGGGCTCTAAGAGAAAGCAAGAAAAAGAAAGCTGCCAAGGGAAAGACAAAGTTAGGAGAGCCTATTGAGGTTGTTAATGTTGATAATGAGATGATGGACCTAGTCCATCATGAGGAGCAACCGACTCCAGTTGTGGTTGAGACACCCAAGCCCAAGAAGGCTAAGGCTTATTCAAAGAAGTCAGCTTCTGTGTCTGCCACACCCTCAAGCACAGCTAAAAGAACCAGGTCCAAGGCCAAGAAAGCGAAAGTTATTGAAGAAGAAAGTGAATAGAGTGGAGGTGAAGAGGAAATCTCTGGTGAGCAATCTGAAAAACTCACCATGTTTGGCCAGCGTACTATTCTTAAACGAAAGCTGGTGAGAGATCTGGAAGAATCAGGAATGATCTTTTTGTTGAATGCACTGGATGTGCAGGGATAGAAGGACTTGGTCCTTAACCTGGAATGAAGGCTGGCAAGGAATGAACTGGTGGAGTTTATGGCAAATGCAAGTGTGAAGGATGGCAGGGTAGCCTCCATAGTTAAGGGGATTCAGATCACTTTTGATGCAAAGGAGCTGGGAGAGATTCTGAATATCCCTGCTGAGGGCTATGATGATTACACTAGGAAAAGATGGCACAGTCTTGATGGAATGTCCTCAGTTCTCAACATCACCAGATTCTTTTGTGAAAATAAGAAGGAACTTGAGCCAAGGCCAGTGTTCAAAAGTGAAATGCAGCCCCAGAACAAGCTACTCTTCAAATTTGTGATTAAGTTTCTGCTGCCAAGATAAGAGCGTAGGCACATCGCCAGTTACATGGACTTAACACTTATGGAGTTCCTGTACAGGGGAAAGCAGATTAACTGGCTAGCTTTAATCATCCAGCTCTTGGATAGAGTTGTAAATGGAACCAAAGCACACACTATTCCTTATGGCTTTATTCTGACAGCTGTGCTTGCCCACTTTGATGTTCCTGTGAAGAAAGCTGAGATGGCTACTGCTAAGGATTATTTTGGGAAGAACACTTTGCTGACATGTGATTATATTTTCAATGCTCCTGAGGATGAACCTGGTTCATTTAGGAAGCAGCCAGTGAATAACAAAGTCAGGTCATTGGTGCAGGAAGGAGAGATAAAGGATGCGGAGATCCTTCGATTGACTTCTCGCCTTCATGAGGTTGAAGCTGAACGGGATGCTCTCAGATCTGAACTAGCCAAGGAGAAGGAGAAAAATGAAGGTGTTCTTCAACAAATGCTTTCTATCCTTCAAAAAAAGACCCCAACCTCATCTTCCCCTTCCCAACCTTAGGAATTCCAGAGCTACCAAAAGCCCTCGTTGCCCAGTTGTTCTGTTTATGTTTTTGTTATTTTTGCTCATAGTAGTGAATGCTTTAGTTTTTTTTATATGATGCTTGAATTGCGTACTAATCAATGAATTCTGCTGTTTTTATTATTGTCTTGTCTCAGTTTCTTACATAGCTTACATTTATTGGTTTCTTTTGATGATTAATCATGTTTGCACCTGCAGTTGCCTCAATGGCCACGAGTAATTGTTAACAACTCTGGTAAGTTTATCATTTTGCAACTTTTCGATGATGCCAAAAGGGGGAAGATATATGTGCTTTTTCAAAATTTCAAAAGTTGTGATATTATAACCTAATGAACCTGGTCTCTCCATGATAAATGCTTAAAACCATACAAAGTGTGTGAAGTTTATACAGGGTTGAGCAGAGATTTTTTCATCATCAAAAAGGGGGAATTTATTGACCCAAGTCACTGCATGGTTTTGAAGATTAAAAAATTCCTACCCAGTTGAACCAGGTCCATCAGGGCAAACATATCGAGCAAACCAATTGGCACAAGAACCGTACATGCACAGGAGATAAACGTGATCTGTGAATTATCCATGAATCAAGAGGTTGTCTCGTAATGCGAAAAGGTTGAAAATTGATAAAGAGGTTAGAGTTTGAGTTTAGGAAGGACATAAATAAAGGAGGGAAGTTGAGATAAACACAAACTCTTCCACCAAGGAAGATTTGCATTAGAACTAAACAAGAACATCTTAATTTCTGGCGCTATATAATGTTGAAGTATTACTACTGAAGATTCGCACAAAGACAGAATTGAAGCAAGAACTGAAGGCAAAATTACCAGAGAAATTTTGCAAGCAGAATCCTTGTGCGCTACAAAGGCTACTGACCAGCTAGAAGAACCAGTTCCATCTGTTTGTCTTTCAAGTCTAGTTGGTTGTAGTAGGTGATTTAATATTGTATCTTTCAGCTTTATTAGAAACAGTTGTAATAGGTACACATTGTTTAAGTTAGAGTTAACTTGAAGCTTGTCGTAATTAGCTAGAGGCTAGGTTGCTACAAAGGGATTAGAGTTAGTCCATAGGTTTACAAAAGAGTTTATTTTGTAAAGGCTGTTTGGCTCAGAGTTGTAGTGAAGATTTTCGGAAAATCCTACTGAGGAGTAGGTCATGGTTTTTTCACCTTTTGAGCCAGGTGTTTTCCACGTAAAAATCTCTGTGTTTTTACTTTACTGCATTTATTATTCTGCACTAGTAGAAGTTGGAACACCAAGAAGAACCAGGTTCTTCTATTGAGCCAGCACTCGAAAAATTGGATACCACATAAATCACCCCCCTTCTTGTGTGATATTGATGTATAAAACATCAAGGCACCTTATCATTCAATGAGGAACAAGAAAAAGGAATTTCCCAGCCTCACAACGACGCTCTGGTAATTTCTATCGTTTTAAATAAAGTTCAAGTTAAGCGTGTTTTAGTGGATCTAGGTAGCTTGGAAAATATCATCTCATCGAGGGTCGTGGAGTATCTCCACCTACAAGATCAAATCATGCCCGCAACTCAGGTTTTAAACAGCTTTAATATGGCTAGTGAAACAACTAAAGGGGAGATTATCCTATCGGGGAACGTGGCTGGAACCATTCAAGATACCAAGTTCCACGTAATAAAGGGAGACATGAGGTAAAATTCCCTACTCGGAAGGCCTTGGATCCACAACACGAGGGCAGTCCCTTCACTCTCCATCAAATGATGAAATTCTCGACGTCGGACATTGTAAAAATAGTGTACGGGGAGCATCATGCTGCAAAGGAAATGCTTGTGGTCGATGAGGTCATACCGATAATGACGCTATCAACCTTGGAAAAAGTCGAGCATCAAACATAAACAGGAAGATAAATAGCAATCACCGCCACCAGCCTCAGCCGAATCGGGGAAGCAGGAGATAGAAGAAGAAGAGGAGGATTTTCTAACTCCTCGAACTTTTGTTGTTCCCGAAGATTCTGACTCTACAAAATCAACGGTCGAAGAGTTGGAATAGGTCATATTGATCGAGTACCTTCCCGAGTGAAAGGTATACCTGGGACCGGGGTTAACCCCCAAACTCAAGAAGAAACTTATTCAATTTCTTATTGATAACATAGATTGTTTTTCTTGGTGTCACTTAGACATGACAGGGATCCAACTGGAGAGAACAACACATTGACTAAGCCTAGACCCTAGGCTCAGAACCGGTGAAGCAAAGGAGGAGACCCAGTCCGAGGAAAAGCACACATTCATAAATGTGAGGTAACTAAGCTTCTCAAAATAGGGTCAATTCGGGAGGTAAAATATCCCGAATGGTTAGCCAATGTAGTCGTAGTCCGGTCTGTACCTTAGGTTCAGATTGGTGAAGCATGCCCCAAAGATTCTTTTCCACTGCCTAACATTGATCGCATGATCGATGCCAGAGCTGGCCACGAGATCCTTACTTTTTTCAATGCCTATTCCGGGTACAATCAAATTCAAATGAACCTGAAAGACCAAGAAAAGACATCATTTGTCACCTAGTATGGGACATATTGTTATAATGTAATGCCATTCGGGCTAAAAAATGCAGGAGCTACTTACCAATGCCTAGTAAACAAAATGTTCAAAGAACAAATAGGTAAGTCAATGGAAGTGTATATTGATGACATGCTAGTTAAGTCCCTGCATGCTGCGGACCATTTGGCTCATTTGCAGGAAATATTTCAGATTTTAGGGAAATATAATATGAAGCTCAACCCCGAGAAATGTGCTTTTGGGGTCGGTTCAGGTAAGTTCCTTGGCTTCATGGTGTCGAATCGAGGGATCGAGATCAACCCCGATAAAATCAAGGCCATCGAAGACATCACCGTCGTGGACGGTGTCAAATCCGTGTAGAGGCTGACTGGACGGATAGCTCCCTTAGGCCGATTCATCTCGAGGTCGTTGGATCAAAGCCACAAATTTTCTCTCTGCTAAGAAAGAAGAACGATTTCTCCTGGACCCCGGAATGCCAACATGCATTAGAGGAATTGAAGTGATACCTATCAAGCCCACCACTGCTTCACACTCCAAAGGCAGTTGAGAGACTTTACTTGTACTTGGCAGTATCAGAAATCGCGGTAGGTGGTGTCCTAGTTCGAGAAGAGAAAAGTACACAATTTCCTGCTTATTATGTAAGTCGAACATTAGGAGAAGCAGAAACTAGATATCCACACTTAGAGAAATTGGCACTTGCATTGATAAGCGCCTCTAGAAAGTTAAAACCATACTTTCAATGTCACCCCATATGTGTATTAACCACTTACCACTTCGTAATATTTTGCACAAGCCCGATTTGTCGTCCCGATCGGCCAAATGGGTCGTCGAACTCTGTGGGTACAGTATCAAATCAACCCCGAACGATCATCAAGTCTCAAATTTTAGCGGACTTCGTGGCCGATTTCATGCCAACCCTCGTACCCGAAGTTGAAAAGGAACTCTTATTAAAATGGGAGATATCATCGGGGGTATGGATAGTTTTCACAGACGACGCGTCGAATGTGAAGGGATCCGGGATAGGTATCATTTTGAAGTCACCCACGGTAACACTATTAGGAAATCTATCAAAACTTCTAAGTTGACTAACAATGAGGCCGAGTACGAGGACATAATTGTAGTTCTGTAGATAAATAAAAGCTTAGGAGCAGAAGTCATTGAAGCCAAGTGTGACTCTTTACTGGTGGTGAACCAAGTAAAAAAACTTCAAAGTTCAAGAGGATATAGTGCAAAGGTATTTGGACAAGGTGAAGGTAACTTTACACCATTTCAAGGAATGGACTTCACATCATGTACCTCGAGAACAAAACAGTGAGGCCGATGCGCTTGCAAATTTGGGGTCATCGGTGGAGGAAGATAAGATCAGGTCGGGGATTGTCGTTAAACTCTCGAGAGCCATGATTGAGGAAGGTCATGACAAGATAAACTCTACAAGCTTAACCTAGGATTGGAGGAATAAATATATTGAATACTTGAAAAATGGAAAGCTTGCATCGGACCCTAAAGAGTCGAGGGCCCTACGAACCAAAGCTGCTCGATTCACATTGGCTGAAGATGGAACATCATACAGAAGTACATTCGATGGGCCATTGGCAGTATGTTTAGGACCAGGTGACATTGATTATGTTTCCTGAGAGGTCCATGAAGGCACTTGTGGGAACCACTCCGGTGCCAAATCACTGATTCACAAAATCATTAGAGAAGGATACTACTAGGACAGCATGGAAAAATACACTAAAGAGTTTGTTCGAAAATAAAATAAATGTCAAAGGTTTGCACCGATGATCCATCAGCCCGGGGAACAACTTCATTCGATCCTATCCCCATGGACATTCATGAAATGGGGGATGGATATCGTCGGCCCTCTGCCATCGGCCCCAGGTAAAGCTAAGTTCATTTTATTTATGACTGACTATTTCTCTAGATGGGTTGAAGCACAAGATTTCGAGAAAGTGAGAGAAAATGAGGTTATTGAATTCATCTGGGATCACATCGTGTGTCGATTCGGGATACCCGCCGAAATAGTGTGCGACAATGGAAAATAATTTATCGGAGGCAAAGTGACAAAATTCCTCGAAGACCATAAAATAAAAAGGATATTATCAATGCCGTATCATCCTAGTGGGAACAGACAGGCCAAACTGACGAACAAGACTATCATTAAAAACCTAAAGAAAAGGTTAAACGACACTTAGGGGAAATGGGCAGAAATTCTACCCGAAGTCCTTAGGGCATATTGAACAACATCGAAGTCCAGTATGGGGGCAACCCCGTTCTCCTTAGTATATGGCTCTGAAGCTTTGATTCCAGTCGAAGTCAGAGAACCCAGTGCCAGGTTTTGACATACAACAGAAGAGTCAAATCAGGAGGCTATGAATACTAGCCTCGAATTATTAGATGAAAAATGAGAAGCCGCACTCATTCGAATGGCTGCACAAAAGCAACGAATCAAGAGATACTACAATAGAATAACCAACCTTTCTCACTTCAGAGTCGGGGACTTAGTCCTTAGGAAAATCACCATCAATACTCGAGATCCTAATGAAGGGAAGCTCAACCCAAATTGGGAAGGACCCTACCAGGTCCTCGACATCATCGGAAAGGGATTTTATAAACTTGGCATGATGGACGACGAACAACTGCCAAATAGTTGGAAGATATCACTTCTCAAATGATATTATTTCTAAGGTATGACTTTATCCCTTTTCTCATTTATATATTTGATACTAACTCACTGCGGGTGTTCAATCGAAGAAATCGAGACCTCATGTTTTAAAGCAAGCGTTGCACTTTTTTTCCCTTAGATCGATTTTTGTCCCAAATGGGTTTTTTCGGCAAGGTTTTTAATGAGGCATAATGATGTGCTACCTGGGGACAATTCAACAGTATCCAAGGATTTTTTACAATCAACCTCGATTACTGGGGAGCCTCACCTTCGGATGTTATATTTTTGAAGAAAGTACTTCATGTCAAAGGGTCTCGATAGGGAAAAGTTTCTAATGGGACAAACAGTCAAATGAACTGTGTCCGTATAGATTAGTCGAGCCCCGCTGGTAAAACAAGTACGCATGTATAAATTATTCAAAGAAGAATTTTTCTATATAAAATATCTTGTGTCTCAAAGAAACATTTCTACTATACGAGCTCCATGCTTATGATATTGTGAAAGATGGATCAAGGGCCAAGCACAATTGCACCTCGAATTGCAAAAGTCTCAAGAGACAAATGGAAATATACCTCGAACACTCGGGGACTGCTATCGACAATCGACATATTCAAATCATCTAAACTCAAATTCATAAGACCTCAACGAGGAATCCCTCGATCTATAGGCCAAGGCCATCATTCTCGGGGATTAGCACTTCGAAGTGTTATTGGGAAATAAGCCCAAGAGGCATACCCAAAGTCTACGGCCAAACTAATGCATATCGGAGATGTCTGAATCCCGCAATAAAAATAGGCCTTTGAATTATTTGAAAAACAGGTTAAAAAAGGCTACCCTCGACAAATAATCAAAAGGGCTTCGATAAAGTCAACCCTCGAATAACCTTAAGAGGTATCAAATTATCCTAACACAAAAATGCTAAGGCATAAAAAACAAAGGGGGTTTCGATCGACATTGAACCCTCAAAAAACCCGATGCGTTAAGAAAAATACATTCTAAGGCATAAAGACATTTTTACTAAGTCTTTAAGCCGAAAGAGGGAAAAATATCAGACTTTTAGAGGCCATATCGGCCCAATCTATAAAGCCTAAGGGCCAATAAACTCAGATTTCGAGATCTTGTTCTCACTCAATTCGAACCTAAGGGTTGCACTATTTCTAGCTCAAATAAAAATGACTTGAATATAGCTCGAGGATTCATCATTAGTTGATATAAAACTTAAGGAGCATGTGCTACAAGTTCGAACCATATTCGAACTCGACTACTGTGATTTCGATAAAGCTGCCCAAAACCAAAATCTCGAATGCATCATTTGAAGCATAAAATTGTGCTAAAGTTTTACAAGACACAAAACATGTTTGAAGAAAAAATTGAGAATTCATTCAAAATAAAATTGTGTATATATATATATATATATATATATATATATATATATATATATATATA
>ML376990.1:61200-81888 GCA_005239525.1 Nicotiana knightiana
GTATATATATATATATATATATATATATATATATATATATATATATACATATACATATACATATACGAAGAAATATGTGCACAACATACCGACAAAGGTCTTACAAAAAGTAAAAAGAAACAAAGTCCTAACTATTACCAGGATCGGCCTTTTCATCGGAGGCAGCCTCTCATTCGGGCCCCTCGCCTTTGTCAGAACCGCCTTGACTGCATCATCATCATCATCATCATCATCGGAGGAGGCAAGCAGCCTGTCATCTGCTTCAAGCACCGTAGCTTGAGCAATCTCCTCAGAGAGCTCAAAGCCTCAAGCGTGGATTTTTTCAAGGGTCTCCCTTCGGGATTGGCACTTTGGCCAGGTCATTACTCCATCTTTCTCGATTAGATGCCTCCCTTAGCTGCATTTGAGCAGCCTCGACATAGGCCAGGTACATGGCTATGGACTTGTCAGCCAAGACCTTCGTCCTCTCGATCTCCACCTTGGCCTCAGTGAGCTTGACTTCAAGCTCCTCAATCCTTCTAGCTTGGGCTGAGCTTTTCTCTTTAGACCTCCGAGGTTGAACCTCAGATGATGATAGTTTAATCAAGGTAGCCTCTTTTACCGCAACAAGGAGGCCCATGTTCTCCCTCCGTTTATCAGAATCAACTTTGACTTGCTCAACCTCCCCCCCAAGCAGCTCGATATTTTCATCCTTTTGCTGCAACTGAGATATTGAAGTATTAGCCTCTACAAATGGGTCGAGTCCATACTTTTACAAAAGGATAGTCACCTACTCATCTAGCTCGGCCTCTTCCTTACGAGCCTTGGCCAAATCCGCTCGAAGGTCCTTTAGCGCTTCATCCTTTTGGCCGCAAAGAAGCTTTAAAGCATTCCTCTCCTCCGAGGTATTCTGGAGCTCGACCTCGCACTGGCTCAAGTCGGCTCGAGACTTGGTAAAGGCCTATACAAAAAGAAAAATACTGTCATGACCCCAAATCCTAAACTGGCCGTGACGGAACTTATCGTGGAACAAGGCTAGCCAATTCAATTTTTACAGCTTCTTCCCACAAATCCTAACTCATTCTCAACAATTCATAAAACATATAGAATTACTAAATCCATTAGGCAAAAAAAATAGCTAAACAGTCTAAACCATCCCCAAAATCCAGAGTTAACATGTCATGAGAATCTAAGGGATATACAAAAAAGTCTACTATTATAATACAAAACCTCCGAACGAATAACTAGGTACAACATAAGAAGTGAAAACAGAGATGCTGCAGACGGTGAACAACTACCTCTATGTCCCGAACTCCGGCTTCACATGGAATAGATGGCTAACGCTCGGTATCAGCACCTGTATCTACACACAGGGGTGCAAGGAGTAATGTGAGTACGCCAACTCAGTAGTAATGAAAATAAATCAAGTCTAAGCAGCAAGAAACACATAAAAATCAAATCATCAGTTCATAATATGCACAACCTTTCTTTTTAACAATATATACATATATGTATGAAATCAACACACCTTAAAAGCCAACTTCAGTAAAAACCTTTGAAAAATGTGTTTTCCAACAATATCAGAAATAAAAATACCTGAAGAATTTAGTGAAAAATGAAATAAGTCATAAATAGCCCCTCGGGCAAAACATAAATCATAAATCGCCCCTCAGGCAGAATATAGCTCAGCACCTCACAGCCAGACAGTATCAGCCCCTCGGACAACCTCACTGTCACTCATGCCTCCCAGTCACTCGTCACTCGACACTCACACTCAGTAGGTACCTGTGCTCAACGGGGGTGTGTAAAGATTACGGAGGGGCTCCTTCAGCCCAAGCGCTAATATCAAACCACCTCGTGGCGTATCATATCCAAACAATCAGGCCCTCGACCTCACTCAGCCAAAACCTCTCAAAAGCCCCTCGGGCATATCAGTAAAATAGGGTGCTCGACCCAAAACATAATTTTTATATCTCAAAATAGTGTAAATAAGGCTTAGTTTCGAAAACAGTTAAGCACAATATGACTGAGTGTAAATCATATATCAATAGTGAGGAAATAGCAGTAAAAAGCCCCCCAAGGGGTATAAACAAGTCGGCACGAGGCCCCAAACATGGCTTATAGCCCAAATATATCAATAGTTTTAGAACACAATTTAACATATGGTTTAGAGTAAAAATACGCAACTCAATAGTTGCCACGGAGAGGACCAAGTCCAACCCAAAAATCAGTGCGCGCATACTCGTCATCCGATATGTGCGCCATTCTAAAAACAGTGAGAAATATGAAGTCCGGGGTTTCATACCCTCAGGACAAGATTTATAGCCATTACTTACCTCTACCGGGCCATAATACTAGTCTGCGATGCTCTTGCCCCTCAAATCGGCTCCCGATTGCTCTGAATCTAACCAAAACCAGATTAACATCATCAATATACACTAAAGGAACAAGACCCAATCGAAAACTATCATTTATACAACATTCTCAAAATTCGGCCAAACTCGAGCCCCGAGCACACTTCTCATAATTCTATAAAATTTACATCACTAGAATCCTCATCCTCCCACGATTCTACACATACCAAGAACACCACAATCAGACCACAATTGCATGCTCAAATCACCAAAAGAATTTTCCAAACTTCCTCCCCTTTTCCCCCTACTTTTCTGCTTTAAATTCCTCAAATTTCAAGCCTAATCCGTTACAAAATAACATAGAAACGAGTTTTTAATCCGTAAAACAACCTCCACTGAAGACCCTCGAATTCCTCCTTCAATATGCTCTCAAACCAACTCAACCCGCATGCAACAATGGAAGAAATGACCAAAATTTCACGGAGGCACCTATTTATATTTTCTGTCTAGTTAATCTGCATCTGCGGACAATTCCTCGCACCTGCGGTCCCTGGTGTGCACCTGCGAAATCCCAGTAACGAAGCTATCCGAGCCATAGAATCCGCATTCCGTGGTCGTTTACAATAAGTCAACTCCCAGTTTACTTTTTTTCAACTATTAAGCTAATTTAAGAGACTAAGTGTCTCTGTTCTCACCACAACCACGCTGAAATAGAACCAACCGACCCAACACAACATAAATGGGCTAAGCAGCATATGATAAAGCATAAACGGGGAAAATGAGGCTAATCTTATGGAACGACAGACCGGGTCGTTACATCCTCCCCTCTTAAACAAACTTTCATCCGCGAACGGGTCTAGAAACATACCCGGAGTCTCGAATAAGTGAGGATATCTGCTCCACATCTTCCACTCGGTCTCCCAGGTGGCATCCTCCACCGGCTGTCCTCTCCACTTAACCTTCACTGAAGCTATATACTTAGACCTCAGCTTTCTGACCTAACAACCTAAAATAACCACTGGCTCTACCTCATATGACATATCACCCTCGAGCTGAACCGTTCTGAAGTCCAAAGCAACAGATGAGTCACCAACATACTTCCGGAGCATCGAAACATGGAACACCGGATGAATACTCTATAAGCTGGGAGGCAAGGCATGTCTATAAGCCACCTCCTCAATCCTCTGAAGCACCTCAAATGGCCCAATGAACCTGGGACTCAGCTTTCCCCTCTTCCCGAACCTCAGAACACCCTTCATGGGCGACACCTTCAACAACACCTTCTCCCAACCATGAAAGACACATCTCGGACCTTCCGGTCCGCATAACTCTTCTTCCTAGACTGCGCCGTGCGAAGCCGATCTTGAATCAACTTCGCCTTACCCAACGCATCCTGAACCAGGTCAGTGCCCAATAGCCTAGTCTCGCCCGACTCGAACCAACCAACAGGAGATTTGCACCGTGACCCTGTATACTCGACTGATAACTATTATTATATGCAAACTCCGCGAGTGGAAGAAACTTTTCCCATGAACCCCCAAAATCAATGACACATGCACGCAACATATCCTCCAAAATCTGAATAGTACGCTCCGACTGCCCGTCGGTCTGAGGATGAAACGCTGTGCTCAACTCGACCCGAGTACCTAACTCCCTCTGCACAGCCCTCCAAAACTGAGATGTTAACTGAGTATCTCTATCAGAAATGATAGAAACTGGAAACCCATACAATCGGACAATCTCCCTGATACAAATCTCAGCTAACCGCTCAGAAGAATAAGTAGTACCAATAGGAATGAAGTGCGCGGACTTGGTCAGCCAATCCAAAATAACCCATATAGCATCAAACCTCCTCGAAGTCCATGGGAGACCAACTACGAAGTCCATGGTGATTAAGTCCCACTTCCACTCCGGAATATCTAATCTCTGAAGCAATCCACCTGGTCTTTACTGCTCATGCTTGACCTGCTGACAATTGAGACATCGATCTACAAACTCCACAATATCCCTCTTCATCCGTCTCAACCAATAATTCTTTCTTAAATCCTGATACATCTTCGCGGCACCCAGATGGATGGAATACCGCAAACTATAGGCCTCAGCTAGAATTAAATCTTCAAGTCCATCCACATTGGGCACCAAATACGGCCATGCTTCTTCATTACCCCATCACCACTAATAACCACATCCCTGGAATCACCTCGACGGACCCTGTCCTGAAGAACAAGCAAGTGTGGATTATCATATTGGCGTGCTCTAATCTAATCATAAAGAGAAGACCTGGAGGCTACACAAGCCAATACCCGCGGAGGCGCTGATAGATCCAATCTCACCAACTGACTCGTAAAAGCGTGATTATCAAGTGCTAATGGCCGCTCTACTATTGGAAGGTAGGCTAGACTCCCCAAACTCTTCACTCTACGACTCAGGTCATCGGCCACTACATTGGCCTTCCCCGGATGATATAAAATGGTGAGGTCATAGTCCTTGAGAAGCTCCAACCATCTTCTCTGACGCAAATTCAGATCCTTCTGCTTAAGCAGATGCTGCAAACTACGGTGATCAGTGAAAATCTCACAATGCACTCCATTTAAATAATGACACCAAGTCTTCAAGGCATGGACAATAGCTGCTAGCTCAAGATCGTTCACTGGATAATTCTTCTCATGCATCTTCAATCGTCTGGACGAGTAGGAAATCACCCTACCATCCTGCATCAAAACCGCTCCAAGGCCAACTCTCGAGGCACCACAGTAAACTGTATAAGAACCTTAACTCGTAAGCAAAATCAATACCAGAGCTGTAGTCAAAGCTGACTTGAGGTTCTGAAAGTGCTCCTCACACTCCTCAGTCCACCTAAACTGAGCACCCTTCTGGGCCAGTCTGGTCATAGGTGCTGCGATAGATGAAAATCCCTCTACGAAACGGCGATACTACCCTGCCAAACCAAGGAAATTGCGAATCTCGGTAGCTGATGAAGGTCTGGGCCAGCTCTGCACCGCCTCTATCTTCTTTGGGTCAACCTGAATACCCTCACTGGACACCACGTGTCCTAAGAACACTATTGAATCAAGCCAGAACTCACACTTTGAAAATGTCGCATACAATATCTTCTCCCACAAGGTATGAAGCACAACTCCCAAATGCTGCTCATGATCCTCCCGAGATCGAGAATACACCAAGATATCGTCAATAAACACGATGATGAAATAATCCAGATAAGGCTGGAATACACTATGCATCAAGTGCATAAAGGCTGCTGGGGAATTGGTCAGCCCGAAAGACATAACTAGAAACTCATAATGACCATATGTAGTCCTAAAAGCAGTTTTCGGAATGTCTGGCCCCCGAATCTTCAACTGATGATAGCCGGAACGCAAGTCAATTTTGGAAAATACCCTAGCACCGTGCAAATGATAAAACAAGTCATCTATACGAGGCAAGGGATACCGGTTCTTCACCGTGACCCTGTTCAGCTGTCGATAGTCAATACACATACGTATAGAACTATCCTTCTTCTTTACAAACAACACCGGTGCACCCCAAGGTGACACACTAGGCCGAATAAACCCCTTATCTAGGAGTTCCTAAAGCTTCTTCATTAATTCCTTTAGCTCCGCTGGTGTCATACGATAAGGTGGAATAAAAATAGGCTGGGTGCCTAGCACCAGGTCAATACCAAAATCAATGTCCCTATCAGGTGGCATACCTGGCAGGTCTGCAGGAAACACGTCCGGAAAGTCACAGACCACATGAACCGAATCAATAGTGGGAGTCTCACCACTGACATCCCTCACAAAAGCTATATAAGATAAACACCCCTTCTCAACCATGCACTGATCCTTCAGGTAGGAAATCACCCTACTAGACATATACTAAGAAGAACCTCTCTACTCAACCCTCGGACATCCCGGCATAGTTAAGGTCACAGTCTTAACGTGACAATCAAGAACAGCATGACACAGAGATAACCAATCCATGCCCAATATCACATCAAAATCGACCATGCTGAGTAACAATAGGTTCACTCGGGTCTCGTGACCCCCAATAGATATCACACACGACCGATACACACGGTCCACAACCACAGTATCACTCACCGGAGTCGACACATGAACAGAGGTAACAAAAGGCTCACGGGGCATATCCAGAAAATGGGCAAAATATGATGAAATATAGGAATATGTAGAACAAGGGTCAAATAAAGCCAAAGCATCTCGGCAACAAACTGAGTCAATACCTGCGATCACTGAATCGGAGGCAGTAGCATCTGGCCTGGCTGGAAAGGCATACATACGGAACTGACCTCCACCTGCTCGACCTCCCCCACTAGGGCGACCTCTAGCTGACTGACTACCACCCCTGGCTGCCTGGGCGGGTGGTGAAGTAATTGGGGCTGAAGTCGAAGGCTGGCCCCTCTGCTGAGAAGAACCACCAGGAAGATTTGGACACTGCCTCCATATGTGTCAAAACTCGCCGTACTCAAAGCAACTCCCTGGAGCTGGAGACGAGGTCTGATAGAAACCCCTGGCACCAGAATGGCCACAGGAAGAATCATGTATAGAGGAACTCTGAACTGGTCGTGCTTGAGCTGCACCCATAGCTGGGAGTGCACCGAATGAAGAACAGGCTGAGAACCGCGGGGACCATGCCCTGAAGATGCACCACTATCGGCTGGGGGAAATGACTGAGGAGGCCTGAATTAACAGCCTCTACCATGCTGAAACTGCCCTCTGGAAGGAGCACCACTAGAACCACCCGATCCACGAGGCCTCTTGGCCTCTCTTTCCTCCCGCTCCAGGCGATGAACCGACTCAATATCTCGAGCAATATCAACAACCTGCTCAAATGTAGCATCTGATACTCTCTCCCTGGTCATAAAAAGGCGGAGTTGATAAGTGAGGCCATCCATGAACCTCCTAATCCTCTCCCTATCAGTAGAGACCAACTCGGTGGCATGACGAGCCAACTACGAAAAGTAGAAAACGAGACCCCACTGGTTTCCAAAATCCCGGCAGTACGCAGCATCCTCTGACACTTATCCAGAAAACCCTGGGGCATCCTCGCCCTCAGCACCTCTGAATGTCGGAGGTTGTAGTCTACTAAACCTCTCCAGTCTACGCTTCTCGTTCTCTGGCATAGCGGGGACCACGAAGTCCCAAACTAGAGCAACCGGCTGGGCTAGAACCGCCCCGGTGTCTGATGGCCCTGAGTACCCTGCTCTGGTGTCCGGGCAACTGGAGTCTGGCTGCCTCCCCCGGCCTGAGAAGTAGCGGAAACTGCCTGAGCAAGGGTGGTTCACACAGTCAAGATCTGAGCCAAGGTCTCCTGATGACCCAGAATAACAATAGGTACTGTCGGTGCCTGAGCCTGTCTCGCTGGAGTATTTGCGGTAGGAATCTGATCCTGAATAGTAGGGGGATCAACTGGCATCGCCCTGGCTGCTACACGGGCTGGCCCCTACCTCTACCACGACCTCGACCTCTCACTGGTCTATCTAGTCGTCGATCACCCTGATCGGTAGTGCGAGTCGTCACCATCTGTGAGAGAAGGAAACAACAGAAGTTTAGATTTCCGGAATCAACAAAATGGCACGACAGAATTCAAGAAAAATGATATTGTTCCTAAGGTTTCTACAACCTCTCGAAGATAAGTACAAACGTCTCCATACCGATCCACAAGACTCTACTAAACCTGCTCATGACCGTTGAGTCCTATTTAACCTAGGCTTTGATACCAACTTGTCACGACCCCAAATCCTAAACCGGTCGTGATGGCGCCTATCATGGAACTAGGCTAGCCAATTCACATATTTACAGTTTCTTCCCAAAAATCCCAACTCATTTTCAACATTTCATAAAGCATATAGAATTACTGAATCCATTAGGCTAAATAAACAGCTAAACAGTCTAAACCATCCCCAAAATCCGGAGTTAACATGTCATGAGCATCTAAGGGATATACAAAAAAGTCTACTATTATAGTACAAAACCTCCGAACGAATAACTTAGTACAACATAAGAAGGGAAAATAGAGATGCTGCAGACGGTGAACAACTACCTCTATGTCCCGAACTCCGGCTCCGCATGGAATAGATGGCTAATGCTCGGTATCAGCACCTCTATCTACACACAGGGGTGCAGGGAGTAATGTGAGTACGCCAACTCAGTAGTAATGAAAATTAATCAAGTCTAAGCAGAAATAAACACATAAAAATCAAACCATCAGTTCACAATATGCACAACCTTTCTTTTTAATAATATATACATATACGTATGAAATCAACACGCCTTAAAAGCCAACGTCAGTAAAATCCTTTGAAAAGTGTGTTTTCCAACAATTTCAGAAATAAAAATACCTGAAGAATTTAGTGTAAAATGAAATAGGTCATAAATATCCCCTCGTCCAGAATATAAATCATAAATCGCCTCTCGGGCAAAACATCACTCAGCACCTCACAGCTACCAGTCTCAGCCCCTCGGGCAACCTCCCAGTCACTCATTCCTCCCAGTCACTCGTCACTCGGCACTCTGCACTCGCACTTAGTAGGTACCTGCGCTCACTGGGGGTGTGTACAGACTCCGGAGGGGCTCCTTCAACCCAAGCGCTAATATCCACCTCGTGGTGTATCATATCCTTACAATTAGGCCCTCGGCCTCACTTAGTCAGAACCTCTCAAAAGCTCCTCGGGCATATCAGTGAAACGGGGTATTCGACCAAAAACATCATTTTTTTATATCTCAAAATAGTGTAAATAAGGCTGAGTTTCGAAAACAGTTAAGCACCATATGACTGAGTGTAAATCATAAATTAACAGTGAGGAAATAACAGTAAAAAGCCCCCAAGGGGTCTAAACAAGTCGGCACGAGGCCCAAAACATGGCTTATAGCCAAAATATTTCAATAGTTTTAGAACACAATTTAACATATGGTTTAGAGTAAAAATACGCAACTCAATAGTTGTCGTGGAGAGGACCAAGTCTAATCCAAAAATCAGTGCGCGCCACACACTCGTCATCCGACATGTGCGCCATTCTAAATACAGTGAGAAATATGAAGTCCAGGGTTTCATACCCTCAGGACAAGATTTATATCCATCACTTACCTCTACCCAGCCACAATACTACTCCGCGATGCTCTTGCCGCTCAAATCGGCTCCCGATTGCTCGGAACCTAACCAAAACCATATTAACATCATCAATATACGCTAAAGGAACAAAACCCAATCGAAAACTATCAATTTATACGAAATTCTTGAAATTCGGCCAAACTCGAGCCCCGGGCTCACCTCTCGGAATTCTATAAAATTTACATCACTAGAATCTTCATCCTCCCATGATTCTACACATACCAAGAACACCACAATCAGACCATAATTGCCCGCTCAAATCACCAAAAGAATTTTCCAAACTTCCTCCCATTTTTCCCAACTTTTCTACTTTAAATTCCTCAAATTTCAAGTCTAATCCGTCACAAATAACATAGAAATGAGTTTTTAATCCGGGAAACTTACCTCCACTGAAGACCCTCAAATTCCTCCTTCAATATGCTCTCAAACCAGCTCAACCCGCATACAACAATGGAAGAAATTACCAAAATTTCACGGAGGCCCCTATTTATATTTCCGCTCTAGTTAATCCGCACCTGCGGTCCCAGGTGCACATCTGCGAAATCCCACTAACAGTCCAAACTTCACACCTGCGAGTCCTTTTCCGCACCTACGGCTTCGCATGTGCGGCCCATGCTTCGCACATGCGGATTCATCTTGCCTGGCCTCTTTTCGCACATGCGCAAGGAACTTCGCACCTGTGGCCATCACACCTGTGGCTCCCCATCCGCAGGTGCGGCCACACCGGTAAATTCACACCATCAGCTATTTTGCTGCAATTTCCTAAGTCTAAACCTCCGCTAACTATCCGAAATCAATCCCGAGCCCCTCAGGGCCCCAACCAAACATACCAACACACCCTATAGAATCATTCAAACTTAGTCGAGCCTTCTAAACACCAAAAACAACATAAAAACACCAAAATTACATCAAATTCAGGCCTATGAACTTTAAAACTTCTAAATTTTGCCAATGATGCCGAAACCAACCAAACCACATCCAATTGACCTGAAAATTTGCACATATATCCAAAATGGAATTAAGAACATGTTCCAACTTCCGGAATTCTATTCTGACCACGATAGCCTATTTTCCACTGCCGACCAAAAATCGCCAAAAACTAACTTTCACCAATTCAAGTCTAATTCTACACCGGACGTCAAAACTTCTTTCCGAACACACTCCCAAGTCCCAAATCACCTGACGAAGCTATCTGAGCCATAAAATCTGCATTCTAGGGTCGTTTACCAATAAATCAACTCCCAGTTGACTTATTTTTTTCAACTATTAAGCTAATGTAAGAGACTAAGTGTCTCTGTTCTCACCACAACCACTCTGAAAATGAACCAACCGACCCAACACAACATAAATGGGCTAAGCAGCATATAATAAAGCAGAAATGAGGGAAACATGGCTAATCTCATGGAACGACCGGCCAGGTCGTTACAAATACAAGTCTGGCTTAAAGAATGAAGAGTAAGAAAAGGAATTGCAGCAACTAATGCTTACCTGAGATAGGCCACGTTGGGCCTCTTCGAAGAGAATGGAGGCGTCGTTGAGGTCGGAGGCATCATTAACCCTAGTGAAGCAGTCCCGGAATATATCCACTACACTAGAGACTCCGCGTATGTTGGGGGTCTTTATGTCCTGAGCCTCCCTTGTTGTCTCCTTAGAGTTAGTTGGCAGAGAAGGCGAATGACCTACTGTCATGGCCCCGAGCAAGTCACTCCGGGCGCTCTGATCGGCCTTCATGGTTTCAGAACCATCCCCTTCTAGTATGTGTATGGATGGTCGAGAGATGATCTCAACCTCGGGCTATTCAGGATCCTCACCCGAACCCTTTTTGGAAGCCTTCTCATTATGAGGCTTGATTTAAGCAGTCGCCTTCGGCTCTGAAGGTTTGGCGACCTCGGCGGCCTTTCTAGGGTCGAGCCACTAGTGCCAAGTCAGACTTCGGACCGAGTCAACCATCAGAGAAATAACCTTCCTCTTTATCCTTCGAGGTTTGGGCTTGGGGTCATCGGATAGCGAGACTCCCTTCATTTTCTTGTCTTTCCCCGGCTTCGGAATCGGGGACTTGGCCTCTTCCTCGCCACTCGGGGGCCTCAATATTGCATCTTTTGTCAGTCATGCACAAAATAAGATTAGTAATAAATAAAGGTACAAAAAGTATTTCCAACTATAAGGAAGAAGATCTTTACCACGGTTCTTTGCTTCACATCTGCCCTTTGCAAAATCACGCCAGCTGTGCTCGATATGGGAGGAAGTCGAGGCTAACTTCTGTTGCGACCAGACACACCCACGTAAGTATACGTGGTCGTCAAGTAATAAAGTAATGAGTAGAGTATCATTCCCACGAAGACTTATTATTAACTTTCGATTGATTCAAACTAAATTAACTTATCAATTCAACAGATTTATCACAAAATATATAATTAACTAAGTTACTACCTAAAAACTATCAAGTAATGAGATAACTAGAAATCGACCACAATACTTAAACAATTTCGGATAACAATCAGTAGGAGAGGATATTCCAGGGTCACGGGTTAGCTAACAATCGTGTTATGTTCTTGGCTTAAAATGACTAATTGATTTATCTAGATTGTTGACTGACAGGGTTGATATTACTCGTAAGAATCTGTCAATTCCTTTTGCACCTATCCAAGTTAACTTAATGTCTATATGTCAATGGAATTAAGATTAACAATAATGCATTTACAATTCCTGTATTTCAACCAAGCAAGGCAAATAGGTATATTTCATCCTAATTACGAATTCGTTCCCCGATGCTCGGGTTCAAGAACCTGCTCTATTTAATTCTATATGCAATCTAGAATTCCCACATTCGAGTTCAACTCTAGATTCGTAGATAATATTTCACTATTAACTAATCAGTAAAATAATCAATAACATAATTAAATAAACAACCCAATATGATAAAATCAACTTCGAAAAATTAAACTTCAAATATAACATTCATGTATCACCCATGACCATAGAATACTAGGGTTCTTTGCCCCTCATGTTCATACAATCGTCAAAAATAAAGTTTTCAAGCATTAAATCAGTGAGTACTAGAAAAGAGATGGAAGAATTGATCAAATCCGTGCTCCCAAGTGTTTTTCTCTTTTTTTCTCCTCTCCAAAAATCATGTCTCCCTATACAAAAGAGGTTTAGGGTAGCTTTTATATGAGTTGGGGGCTTCTTAGGGTCGAAATACTCGAATCCTAGGCAAAATAGGGAAGCTTCACGTCCCAAGCGTCCAGGTCAGCGTGGGGCACTGGCGCTCAAGAAAATAGCAATCTGGATATTGCGCCACAGCCAGCGCCCCACGCTGGCTGTGGCCCTCAAAATTTAACTTTTGTCTTTTTGCTCCGATTTTGCTCCAATTCGCATCGTGTCGTCCCAAATTGCATCCAAGTGATTCCTACACATAGAAATACCACAATTTAGTAAAAATCATCATATTAAACATCTTAAATCTATGAGACATGAGCAAAATGTGAGGCGATTTATACTAAAATAGGCATACATTAAGCCGATTATCAACACCCCACACTTAGACTCTTGCTTGTTCTCGAGCAGAAACTATATTAACACCCCCAAAACACGATTAACACTATTAAAGAGGACTTCACAAGTAATTCAATCAAACACCCTACTTTTTACTATAATTGATATTGGCAATTAGCCATGAACACACAGTTATCACATACTTCTTGCTTTTAAATAGCCCAAGTATACTCAATATTATTCAAGCAACTCAATCAGCTCAAGAAACCTCTCCACAACCACCTTACCTCAAAATAAAACTCGTTACCACTAAGCATCCGCAACTCATACACTCACCCAACACAAGAAAGTGTATAACATCACCAATCCATCATGAGACCAAGTGTAAAGACCCGTAAAATTTCATGGCTAAAAATAATGCCCAAATAGGTACCCCTGTTGTTATAACTGTAGAAATTCTTAAAACAGACCCTTTTTGAGTAAAAATTACCCTGGGACTTAAAAGATATAACTTTCCAGATTTGCGCAAGTCTATAGTCCACTATGTCATCACAGATCAGGTATGCAGACTGGATAGTGGTCGCATACTTGGACAGTTTGTTGTCCATTTTGAGAACAACTTTGCGGCCTAGAATGCGATCGCATTTTGCGAATGCAGGCCGCATAGTTTTCGCATTCTTGCACCTTGATTTTTGTGGAGGGAGTTATGCAACGCACTATGCGATCACATAACAGGTATGCGGACCACATAGTGGTCACATACTTGGGCAGTCTGCTTTTCTTTTTGGCCCTTTCGAGGGCCATTTATGTGACAGGAATGCGGACCACATAGTAGAATTGCGATCGCATTCCTGACCGCATATCTGCTTCGAGACTGTTAAAATTCTAATTTTATACCCGACCCCCAGTTCATTAAAACACTTACCCCTTTCATTTTAAGCTTATTTTCTGATAAATTAGAGAGAGGAGAGAGTGGGTCCTAGAGAGAGAGAGAGAGAGTTCCAACTTCATCAAATTTGTTCCTCCATCACTACTCAGGCCTGGAATTGATCTAGTAGGATACCATTTTCTTCACCACAAGAGGTAAGCTTCTACCCCGTCAACCTTAATTTCCACATTTTGTTAAAATGAAACATGGTTAGGTGAGTTCATGAATATGGAGGTAGGATTCCTCCATGCATGTAACCAACTAGTCATAATCTAGTAAAAAGAAAGGGGTTAGAGTAATCTTTCACTAAAAAGAGGCCATTTAATCTAAAGGAACACCTAGTGTTTGATAGAATGCTCAAGTGAGTTCAAGACATGATCATTATTCCTAATTCTAAGTTCAATTATGCCACATTGTGAACTAGATTGAAGGTTCTAGAAGGTCCGGTGAATTGTGGTAGAAAATTAAAAGGGAATTCTGATTCAAGGTATATATGGCTAACTTTAATCTTTGTAGAGTCACCTTGGTTGTGTCCGAGCACACATTATGAAATTCTTGCTTGAGCATATGTGAATTGATTGTCCTGCTGTGTCGAGGTGTACGAGTTCATTCTCTGATTTTCTTAAGTCGATCACCATGCTAATTGAGATTATGAAGGATGATTCCTTGTGCTTATCCTATCATGTGTAAGGTTCGTCAAATGTTCAAATATGTTGATATGGCAGTATATGCTACTAAATTAAAGAATGTTAATGTACCCTAATGTGGGAATTTATCTAATTGCTAAGGGCTGAGTGTGCAAAATGAAGAAAAAAATTGTGGATTGATTTAATTGAGTGAAATAGTGATGGCAACCCCATACATGAAATTACTGTTTGGTATGGATTATTGTGCCTTGACTTCATATAGTTGTTCGTTGATGTGAACTTATTTTCTTGATGATGAAAATCTCTGCGATATAATTATTGGTTATTGTTGCTATCATATATGATTGTAAGGTGGGATCGGGTTGCACGCCACAACAGAATTGTAAGGTGGGATCGGGTTGCACTCCGCAATAGAATTGTACGGTAGGATCGGGTTACACGCCACAACAGAAGTAATAAGGGTTTAATGTGGTTGTAAGATGGGATCGGATTGCACGCCGCAATAGAAAAACAAGGGTGGAATATGATTGTAAGGTAGGATTGGGTTGCACGCCGCAACAAGGGAACAATTGAAATAAGAAAATGTGAAAACCTCATTTGTGATTCTCTGTATCCCTGTGCAATATTTGTTTGGGTTTCTTTAACTGCCTCTTATATGTGTATTGCTTGATTTTACATATAATAAAGTTTGTCTACATGCTAGTACTATTCAATGGTACTAACATCCCTTTTTCCGGGTGTGCTACATCTTTTATATGGATGTAGGTGGTTCTATAGCAGGTAGCTCGGTCCGCCGTTAGTGGTGCCTCCTTTCATCTCTTCAGCAGTTCTGGTGAGCCCCATTTCTTCTCGGGGCCGTGTGTGGACCATATCATTTTCTTTTGCTTATGTTGTAAAAGGTATAAGCGGGGTCTTGTTACCAGCAAGTCTATGTAAACTCCTAGTACTGTTAGAGGCTCCGTAGACATTGTGTGGGTTATATATAAATATATTTTGGGTAGTAGTTGTAATTATTCAGAATCGTGGTCCCGTGATGGAAATGTTGTGTTTAGTTTGTAAAATTTTGGGATCATCAAAGGATTGAAGCTTTAAAAGAGGAAAAATGGAAATTATGTTGTAAATTCTTTATAAATTTATGTATTGTGCACATGGGGTAACGCGTTGGGAAGGAAAGGCAATCTAGGTCCGCTTGACCGGAATGATCCGGTAGGTGCCGGTCTCGTCCCTTGGTTTTTGGGGCGTGAAAAACTTGGTATCAGAGCCTCAAGTTTTAAAAGTGTCCTAGGATGTCTCAGAGTCGTGTCTAGTAGAGCCCTTCTTATCGGTGTATTGTTGACCACATCTATAATTAAGGGGCTGCATTGACATTTAGGAAAAATAACCTTTATTTTTATTTTGTATCGTGCGATGTGGTGGAAGGTGACATTGTCTATCTCTAACTCGTGCATTGTTCCAATTTTCATTAAATGGAACACAAGAAGAGAGCTCAACTCGGCCTAGAGGCCAATGCCACCCCAGGAGTGGTCATAAATACTCCAGCTGACGGTGCGGGTGCGAATGACTCCGCAACCACAAATCAACCTGAATCATCCACTTCAGGCCAGACTATTCCTATTCCTGCTCCAGCGGAGGGTGCTACAGTCCCTCCCGCTGATGTTCCTGATCCTCCCTCAGTCCCAGCTTCCGGTCCCGGTATTTCTGATAGGGACCTCAGGGGAGCTATACAGATGCTGACTCAGCTAGTGGCCTCCCAGGCTCAAAGATCACATGCTGCCCCTGCATCCTCTAGCGAGCAAGGGGATTCTTCAGGTTTCAGAGTCAACCAGTTTCTAGGGTTAGCCCCTCCAGAGTTTACAAGCACCGACCCAGAGGCTGATCCTCAGGAGTTCATTGATGAGATGTGCAAGACCGTCCGAGTTATGAGGGCTACTGAGACAGAGGGGGTTGAGTTGGCTTCCTATCATCTGAAGGGAGCGGCATATTCGTGGCTCGAGATGTGGGAGAGCTCCCATGGAGATGGGAGCCCTTCGGCGAGGTGGGAAGAGTTTGTGGATGCCTTTATGGATAATTTCTTGCCTGCCGAGATTGTGACAGCCCGTGATAGAGTTTGAGGCCCTCAAGCAGGGCAACATGAGTGTGTGGGAGTATCATATTGAGTTCGTGCACTTGTCCAAATATGTTGTTCACATGGTGTCTACTATGGAGGCTAGAGTTCGTCGGTTTGTTCAGGGCCTTGGTCCCTTGGTTATTAATGAAGCTCCTAAAACTTCTCTGCATTCAGATATGAACTACGAGAAGATTGTGGGATATGCCCAGGCTACGGAGGCTCGAAAATTAAAGATAACAATGGAGAGGGAGAGTCAGGGCCATCTCAGTCCTATGCTCAGTCCTCAGCCAGTGCGCCGCCACTAGGGCACATTTATTAGCAGGGAGGTCGCGTTGGACCAGGTTCAGACAGCAGGAGGTTCCATCAGTCGGGTCGTTCCGGTGGGAGGTTCCAGCAGCTGTGGAGGGCCCCATGCCCTAAGTGTGGGAGGTTTCATTCTGAGCCCTGTTACTTGGACATACCATTATGCTATAGGTGTGGAGTGAGAGGCCACGTTCAGCGAGACTGTCATGCACCCCGTTAGGGCACGGGTAGGGGCACTACTCAGATATCCAGTTCTTCAGCCGCTACATCTTCAGCACTCCCTCCAGCTCTAGCAGGGCGCGGTGCAGCTAGGGCTGGAGCACAGGGTCGAGGGGGACCGAGTCAGTTTTATGCTTTTAGTGGTCGCCATAGTGCGGAGGCTTCCCCAGATGTTGTCATAAGTATTCTTACTATTCAGTCACATGATGTTTATGCTCTTATTGATCTCGGGTCTTCTTTGTCATATGTTACTCCATTTATTGCTTCAAGTTTCGGGATAGAACCCGACCAGCTTCACGAGCCGTTCTCTGTGTCGACTCTGGTTGGTGATTCTATTATGGTCGTGCGAGTCTATAGGAATTGTGTTGTCACAATGCATGGTTGGGATACCACGGCCAATCTTATTGAGTAAGAAATGGTAGAATTTGATGTAATTATAGGGATGGTTTGGCTCTATTCGTGCTTTTTTAAACTCAACTGCCGAACCAAGATTATGAGGCTTGAGTTTCCTAATGAATTAGTTATCGAGTGGGAGGGGAATAATGTTGTGCCAAGAGGTAGGATTATTTCCTACCTTAAAGCCTCAAAGATGATAAGAAAAGGGTGCATATGCCATTTGGTCCGGGTTGCGGACACCACTTCAGAGGTGCCTGCTCCTGAATCTGTGCCTGTTGTGAATGAATTTCTTGAAGTATTTCTGGACGAACTTCCTGGGATTCCTCAAGATAGAGAGATCGATTTCGGGATTGATGTATTGCCAGATACGCAACCCATATATATTCCAGTTTACCGAATGGCGCCAGCAGAATTGAGAGAGTTAAAAGAGCAATTGAAAGATCTATTAGAAAAGGGTTTCATACGGCCAAGTGTGTCGCCTTGGGGCGTACCGGTTCTTTATGTCAGAAAGAATGACGAATCGCTTTGGATGTGTATTGACTATCGGCAGCTTAATAAGGTCAGCATAAAAAAAAATACCCATTGCCTCGGATAGATGATTTGTTCGACCAGTTGGAAGGTGCTAAGTTCTTCTCAAAGATTGATTTGCGGTCCGGGTATCACCAATTAAAGATCAGAGAGAAGGATATTCCTAAGACTGCCTTCAGGACTCGATATGGGCACTTTGAATTTCTGGTAATTTCTTTTGGGCTAACCATCGCCCCAGCCGCTTTTATGGATCTTATGAATCGGGTTTTCAAACCGTTTCTTGACTCCTTTGTGATTTTCTTCACTGACGATATCCTTGTTTATTCGCGAAGTCGGGAAGATCATGCTACTCACCTCAGGGCAGTTCTGCAGACTCTTCATCAGCACCAGTTGTATGCAAAGTTTTCAAAATGTGAATTTTGGCTAGAATCAGTAACCTTTTTGGGCCATGTTGTTTCCTGGGAAGGGATTCGGGCTGATCCCCAAAAGATTGCAGCGGTAAAGGATTGGCCTAGACCAACGACCCCGACAGAGATTCGCAGTTTCTTGGGTTTGGCTGGATATTATCGGAGGTTCATGGAGGGATTCTCTACCCTCGCCTCCCCATTGACTAAGCTGACGCAGAAAGCGGTCAAGTTTCAGTGGTCCGATTCTTGCGAAATGAATTTTCAATAATTGAAATCAAGATTGACTTCGGCGCTAGTGTTGACCTTGCCAGAGGGTACAGAGGGATTTATGGTTTATTGTGATGCTTCAAGGGTTAGTTTGGGGTGTTTGTTTATGCAGTGCGAGAAGGTTATAGCGTCTTCTTCAAGACATCTCAAGAATCACAAGAAGAATTATCCGCCGCATGATTTGGAGCTCGAGGCAGTTGTGTTTGCATTGAAGATCTGGCGGAATTATCTTTATGGGGTCCATGTGGAAGTGTTCACAGACCACAAACGTCTTCAGTATTTATTCAAACAAAAGGAGTTGAACTTAAGGCAGTGGAGGTGGTTAGAATTGCGCAAGGATTATGATATGAATATTTTGTACCATCCAGGAAAGATGAATGTGGTATCTGACGCTCTTAGTTGGAAATCCATGGGTAGCTTGGCTCATTTGGAAGCAGCTCAGAGGCTTTTGGCTCAGGAGGTTTATCAGTTGGCCAGTCTGGGGGTATGTCTTTCGACCTCAGATGAAGGAAATGTCGTGGTGCGTAATGGAGCAGAGTTTTCGCTTGTAGCGAAAGTCAAGGGAAAGCAATTCAGGGATCCAGCTTTGGCGCAGTTGAGAGAAGCAATTCTGAATCACAAGACTATAACATTTTCACTTGGAAATGATGAAGGTGTTTTGTGGTGCCAAGAGAGGTTATGTGTTCCAGATGTGGATGATATTCGGGAAAGGGTAATAGCAGAGGCTCACAATTCCAGGTATTCAGTACACCCAGGTTCTAGGAAGATGTATCATGATCTCAAAGAGATTTATTGGTGGAATGGTATGAAGAGGGGTGTGGTGGACTTTGTGGTGTCCGAATTGTCAGCAAGTGAAGAACGAGCATCAGAGGCCCGGTGGGTTGACGCAGCTCGTGGAAATACCAATGTGGAAATGAGAGATGATCAATATGGACTTTGCGGTAGCGTTACCCCGCACTCAGCGCAAGTTTGACTCAATTGGGTGATAGTGGATCGACTCACGAAATCAACTCACTTCTTGCCAGTCAAGTCCACTGATACTGCAGAACAGTACACTCAGTTGTATATCAAAGAAATAGTCAGGCTCCATGGCACTCCAGTATCTATTATCTCAGATCAAGGGGCCCAGATCACAGCTAACTTTTGGAAGAAATTTCAGCAAGGTTTGGGTAAGCAGGTAAATCTCAGCACAACATTCCACCCACAGACTGATGGGCAGGCAGAGCGGACCATTCAGACGTTTGAAAATATGTTACAGGCTTGTGTATTAGATTTCAAGGGTAGCTGGGATGATCACTTGCCGCTTATAGAATTTGCTTATAATAACACTTCCATGCTAGTATTCAGATTGTCCCATTTGAGGCATTGTACGGAAGGAAGTGTAGGTCTCCGATTGGATGGTTCGAGGTTGGTGAGATGGAACTGCTAGGACCGGATCTTGTGCACCAAGCTATGGAAAAAGTTAAAGACATTCATGAGAGAATGAAGAATGCTCAGAGTCATCAGAAACCCTACGCGGATTTTCGTCGAAGAGATTTGGAGTTTCAAGTAGATGATGGGGTGTTCTTGAAGGTATCTCCCATGAAAGGAGTAATGCGGTTTGGGAAGAAAGGGAAAGTGAGTCCTAGGTATGTCGGGCCGTATCAGATCGCTCAAAGTATAGGACAGGTGGCTTATAGGCTGGAATTGCCCCCTAAGATGTCATTAGTGCACCCGGTGTTTCATGTGTCTATGCTAAAGAAGGTAGTTGGAGATCCATCTGCCATTGTGCCGGTTGAGACAATTGAAATTAATGAAGGATTTTCATATGAAGAGTGATGCGTGGCTAGAATTCATGATTTTAAGCATTATATACCTTGCATTTTATGTGCTTTAATGATAAAAATACACGTCGTATGTGCCTAATGGGGTTTATTTAATGTGTAGGTGA
>ML376992.1:0-50992 GCA_005239525.1 Nicotiana knightiana
CGTTCCTTCCGTCCTCCCCGTGCTAGTTCCTCCCGTCCTCCCCGTGATCGTTATTCTCGTCCTACACAAAATGACCCTTCTCATTACCGTCTTAATAATGAAGATTCATCAGACGATGATGATAATGATGTTGAATGAAACAGTCCTTGAGTACTTTTATATACTTTGAACAAGACAATATAACTTTGGTCTGTTTTCGAATGGGCTTGTAATAAGTTTTAACTTAGTTTTGTTAGTTTAATGTGTTAGTTCTATNTGATTTGGTATGCTGGCAGGTGGTGTAGATGCCAAAATAGGCAGTTTCTGCCAAAATAATACCCATAAAAGCGACCAACTTTTGTCACTATACTATAATTTTTTTTTCTTGGGCAATAGCGACCAAAGTTGGTCGCTAACTACCCCAGATTTCCAGAATAACGACCAACTTTGGTTGCTATTTTATTAAAAAAATATTTTTTCTGAAAATTGGCGACCAAAGTTGGTCGCTTATTTATTAAAAAAAATTAAATTGTTGAAATTAGCGACCAATTATAGTCGCTTTTTATTAAAAAAATTTATAAAATAGCGACAAACTTTGGTCGCTCTTTTCCAGATTTTAAAATATTATATTTTTTTTACAGACCAAAGTTGGTCGCTATATTTTGTATAATAATAAATAAATAAATAATATAATTTAAAAATAGAGACCAACTTTGGTCGCTAAATTTATATTATTAAAATACTATAGCAACCAAAGTTGGTCGCTTTTTTTTATACCGAAATATTTGGTCCTTTTACCTTAGAGACCAACGAAAAAGCTACCAAGCCATTTTGGATGCCTTTTGCTCGCTCTTGCACTGTTTAGCGACCAACTTTGATCGCTTTTCGAGGTTATTTTTTTCCGAATTTTTAGTAGCGTTAGAGCTAGTAACTCTAGATCTGAGACAAATAACGAAATAACATTATATTTCTATGAAGATGCAGATAATAAATGTGACCAGATGTATTAATATGTAAAGGGTACAAGCAATAAATAACATTAAATGACAATAAATATAAATAGAGGGGAAGATTCACCAAATATTGGAGAAGGTGAATGAGTGACACGAGTAAGGTATAATATTATGCACTTTCTTGGATCTGATAGAAGTGACAATAAAATAGTTCACAAAAAGGTTGAATCTTTGTGAAAAATAGTTCTTTGTATTTTCTCTCTGAGTCCTTATCCTTTTACAAGTGTTCTTATAATATGGAATATTACATGCCTTTTTCCCCCTCTTTTTTTCTATTTATATGTGATATTCCCAAATAACCCTAAAAGTACAAACAGAGAGGATATTCAGTAGAATATTCCCTCTGTGGATCCCAATATAAAACTAGCCGTTATTTCTAACTCTACTGCTAACTGGTTGTCGAGTTGTTCGACTCATGAGATTATTGGTCGACCACGACCACACCACTCATAACAATTTGCGAGTTGCTCTCCTCGTCCAATTTTGCACGACTTGATCCTCAATCTAATTTTGACTCATACAGTTAGTCCCTCTGCTTAGCGAGGTCGTCTTTCGGTTGACCTTGCTGAGAAGACATCATCGGTCGTTCTTGATAAATTCAGATGGAGGAGATTGAGTGGGAAGGAGTTTGTACGGGGTGGAAACGCGGCGTTTCAAGAACCACAACTCGTTCTGACGTCAGCTTAGGGTGACATCATTGCTATAGGCATCATCATTACGCGTCTTCCCAACGCGTCGCATCATTTCCTGTGCCTCTGTCATTTTGATTCTCGTGCAACTGACGGTTGGAATTCTCGATTTGGGTGCTTGTTCTATTATAAATACCGATGGAGAGCCCCTTAAGCCAAACTTTACATTCTCCCATTCTCTAATATTTTTCTTTTCATCAGTTCCTTCTCCTTCCTGCATTCTTGTTTCAGCTTGCTTCTGGTTCTTGCAATATCTGGTTTGAGCGTTTTCTGCAATTTCTACTTCTCCTTGAAACTATATTCTCAATACTTTCGATTAACCAAAGATGGAAACCGCCTCCCATGTCTCTGACGTTTTGTCTGAACAAATGGTTCAAAGTTAGTGAGGATGACTCCTCATGAAGACGATATTGCTATCGTTGCCGATGACGAAAACTTTCCCCCTATGGACGAGATTATTCCTCACAACGATCAAGCCATGTCGGATTTCTCAAAATCAGTGGCGGAAGAACCTAATGTGTACTCTCCGAACTGGACGATGCCGGCTTGGCATAACTAAAGGCCAAGTACAATATTCCGACCCACATCGACCTGGTTCCGGCGGGTGGCGACGTGGTTCATGTCCATCGATCCGGGTATTGCTCTTTCTATGCATACTAGTTCCGGGTAGGTTACTCTCTTCCTCTTCCTCTTCCTCAACTGGTGGAGGAAATCTGCCGATATTACCAGGTCTGCCCGTCCGAGCTCTCTCCGAATATCTACAAGCTTTTTCTGATGCTGGCGAAGTACGCTAAGCTGGCCAAGCGTAGTCCCTGACTTGGGTCCCGCTGTGTTCTCATGCCGAGGCGTCACGCCCTTTCGTTGGGCATATCGGGGATGGCCCTATGGTTAAGTCTTTTGGTTACCGCTCTTTGTATCTTCTCTTTTTCTCCTTTATTTTCACTAACTCTTTTCTCCTGTTTTCTCTTTGCTAGACCCTCATTTTGGAGATCGAGTGTGCCCGTCGAGAAGAGAGGAGAAGGGCTATTTTCAAGAAAATGGAGTCGAAGTACCGTGAGTACCGCTCCAACTATCGTGCACTATGTCTTTTGCTCGGCACGGATGGTAGCTTCCAAGATCTTAGAGACGAGTTGAGGCAAAAGGACGAAGAGCTTGTGAGGGTTTTTCGAAAGCACAACAAGCTCGAGGGGTCTCTTAGGGCCAAGGAGGATAAGCTCGAGGTGAGCAGGGGGTTGCGGTGGAATGCGCAGATCTTCAGACCAAACTTGCATCCCTGCAGGCAGAGCTTGAGCAAAGATCGACCCAATTCAATGCCTTGAGCGACGAGCTGGTTGAGGCGACGACAGAATTGGGCAAGGTCGATGAAGCTAGGAAGGCGGCTTTGGCCAAAGTGGTGGCGATGGAAGAGGTCGTTCACGTCCTTCAATCCAAACGGGAGTGTGAGGCTGTGGAGGCCTCACTTAGGGAGGCTCAGCTCGATGAGCGGATTGATGGACTTGAAGGGGAGATCTCTGATTTGAATGATAAGGTCGCCGTTGTTGAGGCCGAGAAGGTGCATCTGTTGGCTCGACCGTCCTCCTCTCATATTTCCTCATTTCCTAACGTGCTGCGGGATTCATATTTGGATCCATGTTGAGGCCTAGTTGGATATCTTTAGAGATTTGATGGCGGCTAACAAGGTTACTGAGGTTGAGTTTGAGGGTGCTCGTGCTAAGGCGCGTGAAGCTCGAATTGCCTATGGCTTTGACCCAGCTACGCAGAGGGCGGATAGTGGCGAGGAAAAGCTGGACGGGATTGAGCAGGACGCTTGGTACGATGACGAGTATCCAGACGGTGGAGAGGGCGATGGCGATGAAAGTGAGGACGGCGTGGAGTAGTACCTTGTACTCAGTTTTTGTCTTCTTCTTTTTTGTAGGTGCCTTTTTGGCTCCTTCTAATATACTTTTTGGAATGGAATGATTACAACTTTTTGTTGTACGTTATAGGATCTTTTACTTGTTTCGAACGTTTTTCTTCAAATGATTGCCTTAGAAGAATTGTATCGGTATGTTCTACCTCGAACATGGTTGACTACACCTTTGATTGAATTTGGGTGAAGTCCCATGTCGCCGTAATTAACTCAAATAGAGTTAACTTGTAAATTAAACTCAAGTTATATTGAGCATGAGTTGAATTCGAGTGTGGTCGAATGTGATTCTTTATGAGGTCGATATGCGGAAAATTCGAGCGAGGTCGAATATTTCTCGAATGTAATTTGAATGACGTTGGATATGAGTTGATTCGAGCGAGGTCGAATGCGAGTTGTAATTAATTCGAACGAGGTCGAATGTGTGTTGATTCGAGTAAGGTCGAATGTTATTCGTGATTAATTCGAACGAGGTCGAATGTGATTTGATTCGAGCGAGGTTGAATGTTACACATAATTAATTCGAACGAGGTCAGATGCGAGTTGATTCGAGCGAGGTCGAATTTTACTCGTAATTGATTCGAACGAGGTCGAATGTGAGTTCCTAGATTTGTGTAATGCTTAAACTTGGTGGAGACACGTGAACATCGTGTGTTTTCATACTTTGCTTTGCTTTGCTTATACTACATTGTATATATTTACATGTTTTTGCTCTGCTTATACATACATTGGAGAAGTCCCAACCTATCTAGTCCCTTCATTGGTCGACCTGGAGAAGTATTTGAGAGGTCGAGCAATGAACTTGTACTTACCTTCGAGATGCCCTCTCCTTCACCTCGTTAAAAACGTCCCCGAGAAAACCCAAGTGAGGGAAAAAAAGTACGACTCGGAGAACATCTGTCCTTCGAAGTTGAAGTATTTGAGATGGGTGACATTCCAATTTTTTGGTAGTAACTTTCCTTCCATTGTTTCTAGTTGGAACGACCCTTTGCTTGTTGCTGCCGTGATTTTGTGGGGGTCGTCCCAATAGCTCCCCAGTTTTTCTTCCCGTGGATCCTTGCTCGCCTGTATTTTGGCTTTGAGTACATAGTCTCCGACTTTGAGCGGCCGGACCTTGGCTTTTTTGTTATAGTACCGGTCTGCCAGCTGTTTTGGGCTACCATTCTTACGTAAGCCATGTCTCTTCGTTCTTCAGCCTCGTCGAGGTTTTGCCTTCTTCTTTCATCGTTGCTTGGACCACTCTCATTTGAATATCTTAAACTCGGTTCTTCGACCTCGACCGATATCACTGCGTCAATCCCATAGACTAGTGAGTACGACGTTTCTCCTGTGCCCTTCTTTGGAGTAGTGCGGTATGCCCATAGCACTTCCGGCAGCAACTCCTGCCGTAGTCCCTTGGCATTCTCGAGCTTCTTCTTCATGATATTCAGTATTTACTTGTTGGAGGATTCCGCTTGTCCGTTTTCGCGAGGTGATATGGCATGGAGAGTATTCTTTTAATGTGCCATTATTCGAAGAACTCGGCGACCTTCTTTCCCGTGAATTGGGGTCCGTTGTCACAACTGATTTCTTTGGGAATGCTGAAGAGGCATACAATGTTCCTCCATATAAAGCGATCACTCGCGTACTTGAGTGAATGCACCTGCTTCCACCCACTTAGAAAAATAGTCAGTTAAAACTAAAAGAAATCGCACATTACCTCGTCCTGCGGGGAGGGGGCCGACGATATCCATTCCCCATTTTGATGAAGGGCCAGGGCGAGGTGACTGAGTGGAGGTGCTCGCCGGCTTGGTGGATCATGGGGGCGTATTTTTGGCATGGTTCACATTTTTTAACAAAGTCGGCAGCTTCTTTTTTCATTGTGGGCCAGTAGTAGCCTGCTCGGATGAAACATCTGACTAGGGCCCAATTGTCGGTGTGAGCCCCGCAGTGACCTTCATGGACCTCTTCTAGGACGCGCCGTGTCTGGTTTTGTTTTAAGCATTTTACTAAAGGTCCGCCATACGACCTTTTGTACAGGTTGTTATTGATGATGTTATACCTAATTAGAGCTAATAATTATAGATCTGAGATAAATAACGAAATAACAGTACATTTGGATGAAGATGCGGATAATAAATGTGACCATATGTATTAATATGTAAAGGGTGCAAGCAATAAATAACATTAAATGACAATAAATGTAAATAGAGGGGAAGATTCACCCAATATTGGAGAGGGTAAAGGATTCCTTCCTATGACAATGATGAGTGACACGAGTAAGATAGAATATTATGCACTTTCTTGGATCTGATGGAATTGACAATAGAATAATTCACAAAAAAGTTGAATCTTTGTGAAAAGTAGTTCCTTGGAATATTACATGCCTTTTCCCCCCTCTTTCTTTTTTATTTATATGGAATATTCTCAAAGAACCCTAAAAGTACAAACATAGAGGATATTCGGTAGAATATTCCCTCTGTGTATCCCAATATAAAACTACCCGTTATTTCTAACTCTACTGCTCGACCTCGACCATGACTGGTTGTCGAGCTGTTCGACTCATGAGATTACTGGTCGACCACGACCACACCACTCATAACAATTTGTGAGTTGCTCTCCTCGTCCAATTCTGTATGACTTGATCCTCAATCTGATTCCCATACAATGTTCTTGGAGAAAAGAAGTAAAATTAATAGATCCACACAACAACAAGATAAATCAACAAGATATTCTTTTGGGAGGGAGTTAGGATATTACTCAATTGAATACATACTTATTAGTCCAAAACTCACATGTTAAATTGACTTCTTTGACGAACAAGATCATAAAAATTCATGAAAGAATAAGAACAATGAAATTAAAAGAAAAGCAGAAAGTGAACAAACATCGGTATCAAATTCCTATTTAGCAATATTCATGTTGCAGGAAGTGATCAAATAGTATTGTCAAATTCCTTTTTGCCAATATTCTTGTTTACGTGTTCAAGAAAGCTCAAACAAGAAGTTAATAATCATTATATCTAAAACTCAATAATAAAACTTCTATATATTGCAAATTCTGTACCATCTTGTTAAAATCAAATTCCATGTTTAACAATTTTAATAATAGATCCCTCTATTATAATCGCACAATACGAAATACCACAACAATATATATCATCCAAATATTTTTGACGAGGTCAAAAATTAAAATACTTAAACATTGCAAATCTATAAGAAAAAAGCACATTAAAACACCTCGTTCAATTGGGCAGTAATAAATGTAAGTTTGGAATCAATATCATGCAATAAAAGTTAGATAATTGTCATTGTACAGGTAACTCCAACACCATATATCCATCAAACCGTACTTTCGGACCAGATTAAGATGTGAATATACATGAAAAAAGGATATTAAAAGAGCTAAAACCTAATAACTTCAAATAAACAATGAAATATATAACTACAGAGAATTTGCAAAAAATGAAGGTGAACAATATAAACAATTAGAAATTGAGAATACCCAAATTCACAATTTAGTAAAATCAATAACACAAGGATTTTAAATTAATTTTATCTTTTTATTTCTTTGGTTGTAGAGGGTTGAGGGTTTCGTTCCTTTTTTTGTCAATTAAGCTGGTACAATTGCACTACACTACAACTAGAGTAATTAATAAGAAACATATATTTTGAGGCAAAAAAGTGGATTAAAATAATTTAGTTTCTAGGCAATAACTGTGATACTTACCTAACAACATTATCTTCGTTTGCTATTCATCATGCTACAGGAATCTTACTTTCTTTTCCACCGTTATTATTTACATTTACAATGTGAATTTTAAATAGTTTATCAAGAAATATAACTTTTTGCAACAAAAATAATGACTACCTAAATAGATAATGATCGTGAAAAGGAAAGAATATCCATTAGAAACTTTTTCATGAGATGGGTTTTATCTAATTAATTTTGTAGAGGCTTGTTCCACTTCTTTCTTTCTTGGGATTAGAAAATTAAAGAAAACAGAGAACTTACAATTCTAAAAGAAATAGAAGAGCAACAACGTCCAAGCATGAAGCAAAGATGAAACAGAAACAGCTATTGAAACTGTTTTGGCTACTTATTCCTATTGCATCTTGGACTTTGGGGGAATATTAAGTGTAATTTTGGTGGGATATTTTTTGAAAGTACGCTTGTAAAGTGTTGTATTTAGTATGACAATATAGCAATTGTCCAAAAACGTTAAAAAGTGTGGCCAAATTTTTTATATTTATGCAACACTTATAAAATATTTTCTTTAAAATTAAACGGACTCTTTATAAGTGTTACCTTAAAACTCGTGGCCAAAGACTCTACTCAAAAGTCACACCTAAAAAGTGTTCGTATAGATATTTTTGGCAACACTTTTTGAGCATTGCCTAAATTAGTGTGGCTCTAGGCCTAAAATATTATAGTGTTATTGTGTCATTGGTGGTTGAAATAAATTCCTTAAAAAATCCAATAATAATATATTATGGACTTAATCCATTTCATAGTATTATAAAAAATTCAGCTACTAATATATTAAAATTTATTTTTCTAGTTTTTAATGTTTATAAATTTCTATAACATATTTAAATCGAGGATAGGTGTGTTGAAATTTGTGGGTATCTCAAAAGGAAGTGTCTATTATTTTTATTTACTTTCTCTCGTCTTAAAATAGTCAAACTAGTTATTGAAAACTAGCCGTTAATTAGTTGTTTGAGCAACGCCTATATAAACATGATTTTTGTTGAGCTAAAGACACGCTTTTCTCAAACTTCTTTTTCCTCCTATACATGACACTCTTATGAACAATAACAAAGATTTTCCAGCTCTCCTTTCTATTCTCCTCCTTCTATGTTGGTTTCTTTATTGTTTGATCTGCTAGTTTTGTTCCTAATTTAATAATTGGAAGAACTTATTAATGCGAATACGCCTAATTTTAATATTTATTTTGTGCGCAAAATATCTTTAAGGAGTAAGGACAACGTCCTTGCCCCGCCTCAAACTTTGATAAAACTTATTCTCCATAGTCAAATTTTACCAACATGTGATGGAGTATTTGACAAAGAAAAGAAAGATCTTTCGTCAAGAAAAACTTTAGTAAAGGCTTGTTATCACTCAGTATTTAAAATCAGTAAATCAATAAACGTAGTTTAAAGAAAAAATAAAGCAGAAAAAATTCTGAGCCAACAATTTTTTTGTGTTTCCTTAAGGATTTTAATCCCCTCACAATGCTCAAGGTTGCGGATTAATTCCTCCCAGGATAGAACGGAATAACAATTCTGTGATAGTGGCACTTCAAATCTCTGAATTTCAGCGAACTCAAATGGCGGAGCAAATCACACAAAATGCTTACGTTTTTTTTTATAAAAAAAAACCAATGCAATATGCAGAAAATTGAGGAGAGAGATTTCAGATTTTTCAGTTGTGGAAAATGAGGCTAAGCCTATCTATTTATAGACAATGAAAGGGTGAGAGGAAGAGGTACAACCCAAGAGGTGCCTCTTCCATTTTCCATTCACACCCCAATAAAAGGGTGAGATGAAGAGGTGCAATTTAAGAGGTGCCTCTTCCATTTCCCATTCACACCCAGATGTGCCTCTTCCATTTCCCATTCACACCCTTTAATAAAAATGAAACAACCCTCACATGAATGGGGAATGGATATATGTGAAAATAATGCATGAAAATACTGTGTGATTCGCAATTAAGGATTAATCGCATCTAGAGAAGTAGGTTTCCCTTTAAACTTTCCGTAGTGAGCTTATGTCGGATATACTTGGTCATCGGTAGATTTGATATCTTTGAACCGTCGAACTTTGGTGTATACCTAGACAACCATAAATCACACAATCAACCCTTAACCGTCTTTGGTTCTCATTGTTGTGTTCGTTTCAACCATGAACACCGCCTGATTTCATGAGTGCTTAGAGAATGGGCTTTTACTTTCATTCCCCTTAAAGCGGCTTACACTTTACACTCACATAGGTGATTTCTAAACGTGTAATCCTATAGACACACTATCTGGTCATATCCATCCAGACTTAGCAAATCATTAAAAAGCTTTAAGCTTTATTAACTCATCAAAAAGCCTTAATGCTTTACCTTGATTTCTGAATATTGTCTTCATCACGAGAATGGGTTGAGTTATTGGACAATGTTGAACCGACATTCATAACTTTGTTTAATATCTTTGAACCTAGCTCTTGGGATCTCCAGTCTACTAGGTAGATTTACCGCCATGATGACTTGTCCTAGGCCTTAGCTCAATTCCATTCCATGATCTTTCAACTGCCTCTCTAGATAGGCCTTTTGTAAGTGGATCCAACACATTTTCTCTTGACTTTACATAGTCAATTGTGATAACACCACTAGAGATTAGTTGTTTAATGGTATTTTGTCCCCGCATGTAATGAGATTTTTCCTTATACATAACACTCCCTTCTCTTCCTATTGCCGCTTGACTATCACAATGTATACATATAGGTGCTAAAGGTTTGGGCCAAAATAGAATATCTTCCAAGAAATTCCGTGAGCCATTCAGCTTCTTCACCAGCCTTGTCTAAGGCTATAAACTCAGCATCCACTATAGAGCGGTCAATGTACATTTGTTGGACGATTTCCAGGACATCGCTCCTCCACCGACTGTTTAGAAAGGTTGAACCAGTGATCTAATTTGCATCACTGTACCCCTCCATTATTGCGGGATACTTATTATAGTGCAAAGCATAATTTGGAGTATATTTCAAATACTTCAAAACTAGTTTCATTGTCATGAAATTTCAATGCAGACTTTCTTATATCGTAGACTAATACGCATCGACTTTCGATTGCATATCAGATTATTGACTACAATTAATGTAGCAATAATACATTATTACAACAGCTGAAATGATTAGCATAAATTATGGCCACAACCTTTTAATATAAAGCACATTTCGCAATTACTCCGCCATTTTAAAGAAATTGTATGATATTTATTCATACATCTATATGATATGCATATTATAGCACTTTCATTCATGTAACAAATCTAACTTGCAATGGATTCTGGTCATGTTCATCTGTTTGTCCACCTCATTATAGACCAATGTATTAATACGTGTGTTCATGAACGGTCATGTTTATACAAAACATGAAAACATACTTTTCATGAAAAGTCGCAACATTCGAAGTGACTTCCTTTCATAAACGAGCTAAACAATATTAATTTACAAGAAAGAAACAACCTTTCAATAAAGGCAAGTGACCAATTTTCGAATTGGTAATTTCACTCAACTAGTCTTCACTAAGACTGAACAAATAATGAGTTTATCGACTACCATATTGATTTTCACTATTTGTGGGAATTTAAGCATCATGTCTAATATTGGTTTTTTTCATGCATAAGCTAATTCTCCCACATTTCAAATGTCATGTGCCTATTCTATTACTCATTATTCACATATCATCCACATGACAATATTAATTGGTCAAATTTCGCATGTCATTATTTTGGGTGCTTATTTTAGTCCGTAAAGTGACTTAACAAGTCGACACATCTTCTTTCTTTTCCAGGAATCACAGGTTGTTCCATATAAACTTCTTCCTCCAAATCTCAATTTAAGAAGGTTGTCTTTACGTCCATCTGATGGATTTCAAGGCCATACACAGTGGCTAACATTATTACCATCAGAATAGATGTAATTCTCATTACCGGTGAGTATGTGTCAAAGTAGTCAAGACCTTTTCGTTGTCTTAATCCTTTGGTAATCAATCTTGCCTTATATTTGTCAATATTACCATCAACTTTAATTTTCTCTACTTAGAACCCAAATGTTTATTTCCCGAAGGAACATCAACCAATTCCCAAGTATGATTACTTTTATGGATTCTATCTCACTATTGACTGCCTCTTTCCAATATTGTGCTTCCGAGGAAGACAGTGTTTCTTTAAACATTTGAGGCTCATTTTCCGACAAGAATGTCAGAAAATCCGGTCCAAAGTAAGTAGTCATCCTTTGACGTTTTACTACGTCTTGATTTTTCCTAATTCAACGTATTTTCCTTTGCTTCTTCCTGAGTTCTCTTAGATATTTCACTAGACGACTAATATTCTATTTTATACGGATAAATATTCTCAAAGAATTCAGCATTATCTGATTCAATTACCGTATTAATGTCGAAATTTTCTGATTTATGAACCAGAAAATGATATGCCTTACTATTTCTTGCATATCCAATCAAAACGCAATCAATCGTTTTCCGGTACAATCTTTACCCTTTTGGTTTAGGAACTTGAACCAACACCCCCTCACTTTAAATATTTTAAGTTGGGCTTTCTTCCTTCCTATTTTTTATTTAGAATTGATTGCTTTTTGCTATGAGGAATTCGATTAAGTATTCGGTTAGCTGTAAGAATAGCTTCCCTCATAAGTTCTTGAGTAACTAGAACTTATCACCAAAACATTCATCATTTTATTTTATGATTGATTCTTTCTTTTCGCAATTCCATTAGATTGAGGTGACTAAGGGTTGTCGTTTGATGAATATTATCTTATTCCAAGAAGGAGATTCACATTCACCGCCCCTATTACTTTGTAGAATCAACCACATGAACTGTTATTTGTATCACGACAGAGCTAGAATAAATGGTGAAGTTTTTAATCTTCAAACCAATCTGACACAATCAGAATTGATAAACGATGAAGTTTTTAATCTTCAAACTGAGTAATATCTGATACCAGATCTAATAAACGATGAAGTTTTTATTCTTCAAACCGAGTAATATGTGACACAATCAAATTTAATAAACGATGAAGTTTTTATTCTTCAAACCGAGTAATATGTGACACAATCAAATTTAATAAACGATGAAGTTTTTAATCTTCAAGTCGAATAATAAATTGGAGTAAAAATGACTAAGATTTTAATCTCCAAAACGAGTATAAAGTCATTTAAACTTTAATTTCCGACAAATGAGTAGAAAGTCACAAAGACTTTGACGAGTGTCTGGCGTGTGTATAAATTATACTCGTACTCTGTCAAATAATAATATAGAAAGATGTCGAACCCACAGAGAGTGGTTTATCTATTCTACAGAGGTTTCTTGTTTTAATTACTATTTGAGAAAATCTGAAAGAGTTGAGTTGTAAGTTAACTAACTAAAACTGCATGAATAGAGCAATAGAAAATATTTTATTTTTCACAAATATAATTAAAAAGGGTGTTGGGATCCTGACTTCACTTAATATTTTTATTATACAGTAAATATACTTATTCTTCAATTTCTATTTCTCATAAATGTATAAATGCCTCTCACGATTACATTTATATATTTTTACTATTGTTGAACAATTAATTGCACTCCTCTCGGTTATACGAATTAATCGTTAAAATGGTAATATTTAATAACCATAAATATATACTTGAACTAAAACATGTTCTTTTTAGTAGGTCCCTTTCGGTTACCCTACTTGTTTTAACTGATTACTACAATATTCGCCTCTTTCGATTACAAATAAGTGTAGAGTCAATTTTGACATATAAGAGCTAGATGTCACTAAATAAAAGTTAACATCTATCAATACCAAAATTAACTCTATTACTTCTTCCGCCTATTTTGATTACAAAATTAGTAAGAAGTTAATATATAGTATGTGTCACGACCCAAAATCCCTAAGGTCGTGATGGCGACGTACATCAATGTCAGGCAAGCCAAATTATTAATTAATAAACAACTTTACGTTTTAAAATATTTATGAAAAGCACTTCTTTCCACTTCATTACATAATAACCAAATAAAAGTCTGTTAATTAAAACAATGGTTTAAATATTTCACTTAAGAAATTATATCCCCATACATATCCCAGAACCCGGTGTCAAAGTACATGAGCAATTTCTAAGAATTCAACAATCATTACAAGCCTGTCCGAAATATAACTGGACAAGGAAATTTAAATAAAATAGATACAGTGCGAAGGAGACTCTATCAGTTGCGGATCGCCTCCGGATGATGCAGCTCGCCTAAGTCTCCGAATCCTCCACATTGCTATGAAAGTACCTATGCAATAAAAATGCACAACAAGTGTAGCATGAGTACAAAAATAACATGTACTCAGTAAGTCGCCCGCCTAACCTCAGAGAAGTAGTGACGAGGGGGTTGACTTGACACTCACTAAGGTCCAACAATATAATATATGACAAAATATGATGAAGTACAGTAGACATGTAGGACAGTGATCAGCGAATACGTATCAAGTACAGAAATCCAGGTAACTACTGAGAATAAGCAAGAATGTACACTTTCCTTTCTCCCAAGTAAATGTCAAGCCAATATCAATAAGACGGTACCCAAATAGTCATGCGCACACAAGGATAAGACAACCGGCCAGAGTAGAAGGAATATCTAATCACTGAATAGTCGTAAAGCTTCCCCCACTCGTGAATCATACCTGCGACTCGGTTGCTGACACATTTATACCAAGTTACCATAAAGCTTCCCTCGATCGCGAATCATACCTGCGATTCGAGTGCTGACACACTTATACTGAATATTATAAAGCTTCCCCCGCTCGCGAATCGTACCTGCGACTCGGGTGCTGACACATTTATACCAAATTACTATAAAGCTTCCCTCGATCGCGAATCATACATGCGATTCGAGTGCTGACACACTTATACTGAATATTATAAAGCTTCCCCCGCTCGCGAATCATACCTGCGACTCGGGTGCTGACACATTTATACCAAATTACCATAAAGCTTCCCTCGATCGCGAATCATACCGGTGATTCGAGTGGTGACACACGTATACTGAATATTATAAAGCTTCCCTCGCTCGCAAATCATACCTGTGACTCGGGTGCTGACACATTTCCACACATTAAATCCATATTTTTATTAAGAAAATAGTTTTCTGAGGGAAGTGGTAGAAGCCTTATTAAAAGAAACATGAAACATAGGTTTTGAAATCATTTGTTTTTGAAACTCATTTGTCAAGTTTAATGATATTNTTTTAATATTACAGGTACACACATAAGGCATGCAAGTGGGTCCTAGGCTACCCGGACATGGCTTAGAAGTAGCTACGCAAGGACTCCCGTCACCTCGTGCGTACGTAGCCCCCGAAGATAATAGCATGTACTGAATTAATTCACCTAGGGGTACGATTCCCCCTCACAAAGTTAGAAAGGAGACTTACCTCGCTCCGAAATTCCAACACCAGCTTCCAAGCCCTTCCGATGACTCCAACTGACGCATAACGCTCCGAAACTACCACATAACGGCAAAGCAATGAAAATTCATCCTAATAATCACAACAAATTCAGATTATATACTTTCCCAACCCCGCTCGGAGAAATGACCAAAATGCCATCGGGCCCACGTGCCCGGAAATCCGAAATTCTCGAAGATACATGCTACCCATAGCTCTACTAGTTCAATCATGCAATTTACTCTACATTCCATACTCAAATTCGTGGCTAAATTCCAAATTTATATTTCCTAGGTTTTCTTCAAAAACCCCAATTTTTCCAACAATTCCCATATCAAATTTATGCATCAATCTTGTATTTAACCTTAGAAACGAGTGGAAACAACTTACCTCTGATCCCTGATGAAATCTCCCTTGAAAAGCTCTCCAAAATCGTCCATAGCATATGAAAAATGGGTGAGAAATGACAAAAAAATCCGTCTTTAAACATTCTGCCCAGGCCTCCTTTCGCACCTGCGGTCCAATAGCGCTCCTGCGGCTCCGCACCTGCGGAAATTCCATCACAGGTGCGGCTCTGACTCGACCCTGCAAAATCTCGCTCCTACGACCCACTATTCGCACCTGCGACTCCGCAAGTGCGACCAAACTCCCGCACTTGCGGTCCCCTCAACTCCAGCCCCAAATCTCGCACCTGCGGCGCCCTTAGCCGCACCTGCGATCACAACCTCACAGGTGCGATTACACCAGATGATAGCAACCTTCAGCCTTCTCCAACTTCAAATATTGATCCGTCAATCACCCAGAATCCACTAAGGCCCCCCGAGACCCCGTCCAATCACATCAATCTGTCCCAAAATATGACACGGACTTGATCGAGACCTCAAATCACATCAAACAACGCCGAAATCACGAATCGAACCCAAATCCAATTCTTTAAGAACTTAGAATTTCAAACTTCTACATCCGACGCCGAAACCTATCAAATCACACCCGATTGACCTCAAATTTTGCACGCAAGTCATATTCAACATTACGGACCTGCTCCAACTTCCGGAATCACATTCCGACCTCGATATCAAAACTTCCACTTCCGATCGAATTTCTCTAAAACCTTCAAATTTCTATCTTTAGCCAAATGACCCCAAAATGACCTACGGTCATCCGAATTCACTTCCGATCGCGCTCCCAATTCCAGAATCACCATACGGAGCTATTCCCATACTCAGAATCCCAAACGGACATCAACCTCACTGATATGCACTTCGAGCCCAAATAAATGATAACTTCCAGAATATACGCTGAAGCGCTCCCGGGTTATCCAAACCCCGAGCCAGACATACACCCAAGTCCGAAATCACCATACGAACCTGCTGGAACCTTCAAATCTTGATACGGAGGTCGTTTACTCAAAATTCCAATCTTAGTTGATTTCTCCAACTTAAGGCTTCTGAAATGAGAAATTTTCTTTCCAAATCAATTCTAAACTTCCTGGAATTCAGTTCCGACCATGCCCACGGGTCATAATACCTAAAACGAAGCTGCTCACGACTTCAAACCGCTGAATGACGCGCTAGAGCTCAAAATGATCGGTCGGGTCGTTACATTCTCCCCTACTTAAACCGACGTTCGTCCTCGAACGTGCTAAGAACTGCTCTGGAGTTACCTGAAACCACTGTTTAACATCTCGAGCACCTGCCCGTGCTACCATAAACCCAGTCGAGCACATTAGCTTGATCACACCTGAAGATTTCTTCTCTTATCCATACAATAAGCTCAGAATTCATTCACACACCTGAAATTTCTCTGCCAGGCCTAGTTCCAACATATATAAACACCGTATCAACTACCACATGACATACTAGAACATGGCTGCATACCTTTGCTGAATCAGCACCATGCACCGCAACATCTAACCACAATGACGCTCCCTGAACCTTAATAGCCAAATTCCACTAACCTGATGCTCCCAATGCACCTCATGATATATATACATACTTCCTGCTATAATGCTGACGATACCACCATAACGGAGGAAACATGCAGAAACTCATACTCAAATGCAGAGTTAACAAATCCTTGAATACCTCATCTTGACTAGAATCATCACTTCATTATGAACCTGAATAATGGTATTTGCTCTCTAACATACACTTCACATAACCTCATCGCACTGATCCCTGATCCGATAATCTCGTCTCACCCAGTATGAACTGCTCATACAACAAATCACCCCAAACTTGGCCAACAACATCACATGATACCACATCGCGCCAATAGACCATAACTCGAACATGATAATAAGAAGCGACTCAGGACGGAACTATTCAGCTCACGCAACTAATATGAATTCTTACCAGAAAATAGGAAAATAAATTAAACACAAGAAAATAAATACATATTAACCCTCCTCATCATCACACTGTTGCGGCGTGCCACCCGATCCCATCATAAAACTCACATAAGGAAATATACTTGGAGCTGAATCGCTCATTATTACAAATTACTGAATATCGATCCCAAGCACGCTAAGTGCATAATACCATCCTGGGGAGACTGATAGAGCCGTAGGCTACATAACTCANCAATAACACATGAATTCGATGAAGACAGAACAACACCCGATGTTCTAATATCTTTCCATGAAAGGCGCTCTATCGAAAGGAATATGCCTGGCTCATACGGAGCCCATAATCATATTTTAATCCATCCACAAGCATCGAGCCACCTCGCTCGCACCAAACTAGGCTATTAGCATTTTACTAGGTCCATGTTAACCCACTTTCTCTCATAATAGATGAGAACAATCATCATCATCGGGACTAACACTCCATAATCCATAATCAACTGAACCGAACGCCCTCCAGGCGTAAATTCTCAATTAAGCAATATTGCACTTCTTTATACCCAGTCCAAATCTGAAATCCATTAAGTGACTACATGTCACACTTTATACAATCATTTCGCGGTCATGCTCCCACGACCTTCCACACAAGGCAACAAGTCTGCCCATCCATAACACCAACCACACTAAGGCCTCAAAACACATCAAGAACCCATGACCAAGGTACAAATCCTTTTCCACCGAATCTCAATCTCAGGTGATACTGAAATAACACCAACTTATACTGAACTTTCAAATCACTCTTCCGAGCTCATGACTTCCTTATTAACACCGAACCACAATCTCGATTCTTATTCCCAGTTACATACTACTTTCCGCACCTAACATGCCAACATGAGGTAGCGCAAGAATTCCATCATAACTTCTGAACCACCAATAGGGCGAACACTTCATCATATAGAAACATTTTACTTAACTCAATTCAAGAGTACCATCTCAACACACGAGTGAATTCCCATTATCACCCAATCATGCAAATCCTTAAGTAGTAACCTATACCACCATAACCCTTCCGGGGTCCACCTACACCTGGCAGGCCATAACACTCAAATGCTCCCACATAAAATTCGTTACGATGGCCGACAAGCTCGCACACACCGGCATAAACCACATGCATAACTAAATCACATCAAAGGAATCGATCGCTGCCGCAAATGTGTCATTTCAACCATGGCTAATCAATCTATCTTCTTTTAATCATCTTTAATTGCCTCAGAAATAATAACAACTTCCGTCAACCCATAGCAAACTCAACCCTCACTCATCCCGAGTGATCTTGATTCACGAGACTATGCTGCCCAAATCCCGCAACTCATCTCATACCCTTCTGATAATCTATTCTTCAATCCAAAGTCTATTTCTCTCATTCCTCCAATATTATCTTGCATGTTGAAACATATCATAGAACATTCCAACCATCTTCATTTTTCTCAGAGATTACTCTGCAAAAGCTCGATTCTCGATCATACTACTGCCTGAAATCCTTAATCGCCGCATTCTTTTGAACTCACGAGGACCGCTATTGAGAGTCACCCACTCCAATTGGCCCCTAATACAATCAACTCCAAGGCTCTCCTAGCACAGGAACACCTTTTTCAATGAAACACGTGACCGAGTCACTATCCTTACAACTCCCCCATACCTTAAGCATAAATTATGAATCTTCCAAAGCCTAACCCTGATTCGACAAGGCCAACTTTTGCACATATTCATCAAATCCCACGCACAATTATCATTTTACTCCTTTTTTTTCCTTAGCTGAAATAACTTGCCAACGCGCCGACAATCCTCAACCCCATGCGAAGACAATCCTACGACCCAATTGCAGATGGTGGGACTCCCCCACTTAACCCGAAGCTACTCCTTGCACCACTCTAGATCCTGTTGAGATCCTTTCTCCTTTGGTAACGCGATCTATCTCAACCAATCCGTCCAACTCTTCCAGATTCTCTTGCTAGCACTCCCTAAATACTCAGATTCTCTGGCATTATTCACACATTCGACCTCCTACCGACAAGCCACTAGAACCCCTCACAGAAACCTGCCAACCCCGCCATTGCTAACCAATCCCCAGAAGACAACCCACCTGTGGAAATCACCCGCGGACACCTTCCAACGATGCTGAAATGCACGCTCTGCGACTTCAATACCCCATCCTACGCCCTGCCTCATTTACCAATTTACTAGTTCGTCCGCTCCTCATGGACATCCATTAAATGTGTGACAATAAATTTGAATTCCAAGCTACGCTGTCGTTTCCCCCACTTCGCAACTGCTCGACTTCCGCTTATTTCACCTGGCCTCCTAGAAATGGAACCACCGCCTAGCTTCACTTCAGGATCAATCTCTGCCAACCGCATTCTTCAAAGCTTCCTCTCAATACTCTGACCCCACGCAACCGAAGAACCCATAGCACCGACAAATTAACACATTCCATTTGATAAATGACGACGATGACACGTCACAGGTGCATATCCCATCTCACTTGAAGACCAAGTCTTACTACCTTATCAACCCCAACCGAACCATTCATAACCCAAATGCCCTTCCTCTGCCGACATAAAAGCACTGAAATCTGGAAATCAAACTCTGAGAAGACCTCCCTTCAAACCATTCATCACATTAAACGTACGGAGAAGCATTCTATCATCATAATGACACCGCACGACAACCAATTGCAAGAATCATCACTACCTGAGCACAACCTTAAGGCTCCCAGAAACACAGCTACTGAGCCGAAATAACATATTACTCTTTTGCATGGCCATAACAATAGCCACGACCAATTACACATGGAAGCATCTCGGATTGCATTCGTAGCACCATTTTCATTCCTCAAATTCCTAATCCATAGCAAGCGCTTCGCGACGCGTAAGATTGAGTAGGAATGAACACAGGCATAAGCCTTAAAGGAGTCAACTCGCACGATGAAGAATCAAGAAGGGAAGTACTCCTAACAACATTGTAGCCTCTCGAAGATAAGTACAGACGTCTCTGTACCGATCTGCAAGACTCTACTAGACTTGCACATGACTCGTGAGACCTACGGGAACCTAGCACTCTGATACCATATTGTCACGACCCAAAATACCTAAGGTCGTGATAGCGTCGGACATCAATGCCAGGCAAGCCAAATCAATAATTAATAAATAACTTTTCGTTTTAAAACATTTATGAAAAACACTTCCTTCCACTTCATTACATAATAACCAAATAAAAGTCTTTTAATTAAAATAATGGTTTAAAGATTTCACTTAAGCAATTATATCCCCATACATATCCCAGAACCCGGTGTCACAAGTACATGAGCAATTTCTAGGAATTCAACAATCATTACAATCCTGTCCGAAATACAACTGGACAAGGAAATTTAAATGAAATAGATACAGTGCGAAGGAGACTCTGTCAGCTACGGATCGCCTCCGAATTATACAGCTCGCCTAAGTCTCCGAATCCTCCACATTGCTATGAAAGTACATGTGCAATAACAATACACAACAAGTGTAGCATGAGTACAAAAACAACGTGTACTCAGTAAGTCGCCCGCCTAACCTCAAAGAAGTAGTGACAAGGGGTTTGACTTGACACTCACTAAAGTCCAACAATATAATATATGACAGAATATGATGAAGTACAATAGACATGTAGGACAGTGAGCAGCGAATACGTATCAAGTACAGAAATCCAAGTAACTACTGAGAATAAGCAACAATATACACTTTCCTTTCTCCCAAGTACATGTCAAGCCAATATCAATAAAACAGTACCCAAATAGACATGCGCACACAAGGATAAGACAACCGGCCAGAGTCAAAATAACTAATCACTGAATAGTCGTAAAGCTTCCCCTGCTCGTGAATCATACCTGCGACTCGGGTGCTGACACATTTATACCAAGTTACCATAAAGCTTCCCTCGATCGCGAATCAACCTGCGATTTGAGTGATGACACACTTCTACTGAGGGACATTCCGTGCCGTGTTTATGTTATTTAGCACGATGGGACATTCCGTGCCGTGTTTACGTTATCTAGCACGAGGGGGCATTTCGTGCCGTATTTATGCATTATTATTTCCGTCGTTCTTGTTTCCTATTTACTGCATTTATTGGCAAGATTTGATATTCCTCCTGTAATGGCTAAGGCCGATGTGAACAAACCGACGTGGAGTTGAGTTATCATCGTTCTCTATTGTATTGTGTTTCCTTTCGATTCGGCTTGTTTTGCTGTCCATCTTTCTGTTTATTTTTGTGCCATTTCGTGATTGATTTTTGTAATTTCCTTCCGCTTTATATTGTCATTGTTGTGGATTATCCTGAGAAGTCTTAGATAGATGTAACGTTCGGTCATTTCTATATTCATGTTATTTATTTTGTAGACTAGTGGTGTCTTGACTAGTCCTCGTCACTACTCTACCGAGGTTAGTCTTGATACTTACTGGGCACCGCTGTGGTTTGCCCATACTACACTTTTGAACATTTTTATGTTCAGATCCAGGTATATATTTTAGTAGTTGTGTGGATGATTGCCGAGGAGACTCAAGGTAACTTGCTGCTACGTTCGCAGGCGTCGGAGTCACCCTCTTTGTATTTATTATTCATACACTGTTGTATCTACTTCCAAACAGTTGTACTTAGAAGTTGTAGAAGATTCGTAGAGCTTATGACTTGTACTACCAGTTTTGGGAAAGTTTGTACATTCTGTTGAGATATTATATCGAGACTGCTAGCCTTCTTTTATTATTATTGTTAATCAGTAACTGTTAGGCTTACCTAGTCCCTAAGACTAGGTGCCATCACGATACCCAACGGAGGGAAATTTGGGTCGTGACAAGTTGGTATCAGAGCTCTAGGTTCATAGGTGCTACGAGTCATAAGCGAGTTTAGTAGTGTCTTGTGGATGGGTTCGGAGACGTCCGTACTTATCTTCGAGAGGCTACAGAACTATTAAGACAATATCACTTCCTTCATTCCTATCGTGCGAGTTCATTGATCTGGAAGTTTGAAATTATCGTTCCATTCTCTCACCGATGGTGAGGACACGAACAACGGTTCCTGATGATGTTACCCCAAAGCAAGTGTCGCAAGGGTCAGAGATAGGGGCCAACAAGGAGCACGTGCCACAGTTAAGATGCCTACCAGAGCAGCCGTTGAGGAGTCACCAATAGTTCTAGTTGGGGGACAGGTACTGGGGGCGCCTGTTGCTACCCCGGACTTCAGGAGACCTGAGCGCAGTTTTGAGTATAAGTGGTATGTTGACTCAGGCAGGGTTGATTCTAGTGCACCAGATACTTCACAGATCAGGGGAGGAGTTCAGACTCCCACCGTCTACACTCTAGAGTAGCGAGATCACATTGGTCAGATACCCGTTGTCATGATAGCACGACATGTGGTTCCAGTTCAGCCCGTGGTTAGGACAGTAGCATCGGAGGAAGAATACCTTAGACTGTAGAGGTACAGGAATTACCACCCTCCTATATTTCAGTGGATTAGCGACGGATGATACCAGGGCTTTTTGGGGAAGTGTCACTATATTCTTCGTGCTTCGGGTATTGTGGAGATGAGCGGGATTGATTTTGTCACGTCTCAGGTTCAGAGTAGTGGGTTGATCAGTGGTGGCGGCATATGAGTTGGGGTCACCTGACCAAGTTAGCTTCACTAGCATGGATTTAGTTTTCGGAGATGCCTTAAGGGAGGTTGCACCTCAGTTCCTTTGGAATGTACGGCACGCGGAGTTTGAGCAGTTGCGTCAGGGCGCTGTGTCACTATGGTAGCATGCCGTTAGATTCAGTGAGTGGGCCAGACATGCACTTAGCTTGGTTGCTTCAGTTGGGAGATGAGTCCATAGATTCATTTGGGAGATTTAGGCATGATATTCGGTTTAGCGGGACTCGAGAGTTAGAGTAGGATGCCTCGTTTCAGCAGGTAGTAGGGATCACTCACCGGTTAAAGTGCACGTGGGAACGGGAGCGAGAGGACAGACGAGATCAGGGAGAGAGTTCAGGGAGGCAATGAGGCCTCGTAGATCGGAGGAATCTACTGGTTCATATTATGGAGGCAAGGAACGACACAGTAGAAGTTTTGTGGGTCAACCAGTTCAGTTTGCATTACCAGCTTCGCATTGGATTTCAGGTACTCATGGGTTTCAGCGTATTCGTATGGTGTGTTTTTCCACAGCCATGTCAGCAACGAGATTGTTTTCAGTGTGGAGATGTTAGGCACAGGGTGAGAGATTGCCCCAGGATTCAGGTAGGTGTGTGGTAGCAGGGTATTCAGGTGAGTAGGGGGATCCTAAGAGGGTGAGGCCCGACCCATTGATGTGTTGCATATAGTAGGCCAGAGGCCGATGTGCTAGATATTATCACAGGTATGTTTTGATGTGTTACAGAGGGGCATCAAGTGTATTTCATTATAGATCTGCTGGTCGGGAAGAGTTCCCTTACTTGTTGTTTTATTTATGAGTGAGTTCCATGTTTTGCACTCTATTTTTTGTTTGCTCCTGTTGGGAGATTCTATGAGTAGTAGCCCGTATCTATCATTGTTTATTTCATTCTTGATAGTGGTGAGACTGGAAGTGAGTCCTCGTTGTTCTTCGTGGTAAGCTTTATGTGATTTTCCTGAGTATTTTGGTTACGAGTTGTGATTTGATATTCCATCGACCTGCGAGATCAGCTAGCGTTATAATTTTATCAGCTGAGATGAATTAGTGGAGGAATTTCAATTGGTATGATATATTTTCAGTATGTGATTCAGAGTTGAGGGCGAGGTTCTCGTGATATTTGGGATTCGATATGTTTGGACCAGGCTGAGTACCGCGGTGGAATTTTATCAGGACGGAATCCTTGTGATTTGTTCATATGCTTTGCTTGTTCCTTGTTATATTCCTTTTAGTAAGTCGGTATTGATGGAGAGTTGTGCCTATGGGCTTGTTTGATAGTTCCTTTATATGTTTCTATTTTCATATTCAGTCATTTCGTTATGTGTCTGTTAGTTGTGGCTTGGTGATTGGGGTGTTTAATAATGAACTCTTCATGTTCATTGCATCATTATCAGTGTTATGGGGTTTGGAACAGAGTTCTTTCAGATGTGGGGCTAATTGCCAAGGTCAAGTTGATTTCGGGTAGCTATTGTGATCAAAAAGTGCCATTTGAGCCTATGTGTGATGTACTATGTTGTGTGGTTGTGCCTTGTGGGTGTAGTCATGAGTCGATGCAGCTAATTGAAGCTAATGCCGAATATGGATGTAGAATCGGGTCTTTTGTAAATGAGTAGAGGGTGAGAAGTAGAGATATGAGGCTTATCGGTGGTGATGTAAAGGCTATATTGCGGTTGTGATTGTTTCATCGGGCTTATGTGGGTTGGGGTGACGTGGGATCACCCGCGGCAATGTGTTGTAAGTATACCATCAGCGATTGGATGAGTTCAAGTTGAATCTTGGCACGTTCGAGGACGAATGTTTGTTTAAGAGGGGGAGGATGTGATGACCCAAAAGGTCATCCCGTATATTTCTAGCTAATTCTATGTTCCGAGGTCGTGAAAACTCTTTCTATCTCACTTCGATTCGCGTGCACAGTCCGAGCGTGTAGTTGGGAAGCCTTTATATGAAAAACTGATAAAAATGATAATTTTGTATTAGAAATTTGAATAAAGTTGACTTCGGTCAACGTTTTTGGTAAACGGACCCGGACCCGTGATTTGACGGTCCCGGAGGGTCTGTAGGAAAATATGGACTTGGGCATATGCCCGGAATCAAATTTCGAGGTCCCAAGTCTGAGAAATGGATTTTTAAAGAAAAATTATTTTTTGAAATATATAAAGATTTTTGAAAATAAAATGTTATGTGAAACCTGTGGTATCGGACCCGTATCTTGGTTCCGGAGCCCGGTACAGGTTCGATATGGTTTATATGTGTTATCTATGAAGTTTGGTATGAAACGAACTTTGTTTGACGTGATTCGGACCTTAAATGCAAAATTTGATGTTTAAAGAAGTTTTGAGTAATTTCATTGATTTTTGGTTTGATTCATCGTTTTAGTGTTATTTTATGTGATTTGGAACCTCGAGCGAGTCCGTATTAGGTTATAACACTTGTTTGTGCATTTAGACAGGGCCTCGGGTGTGTTTCGGATAGGTTCCGGGGTCCATTTTCCCTATTTTTGAACTGCTAAACGTGTCATCTGGTTTCCTTCTATGCGATCGCATAGGTGAAGTCGCGATCGCATAGTGTTGCTTTGGGCCCCCAACTTTTCCTTCATTGCGATCGCATAACTCCATCCGCGTTCGCAAAAGCCAGCCTGTCCCTTATACGCGATTGCATAAGATTCTTCGAGAACGCGATTGCATAAGATTCTTCACGATCGCGAAGCACATCTTACATCAACAACCAATTCCATCTACGCGATCGCGCCTCGATTCCCGCGACCGCGATTCACAAAGCTCCTAGGCAGAATATAAGTTTGCAAAATCGGTGTTTCACAATTTTAAACATATTTTGACTTCTAGAATTCGGTTTTGGGCGATTCCTTGAGGGTTTTTCACACAAATCGAATGGGTAAGTGTTCTTCCAGTATAATTAATTATATTTCATGAATTAGTTCTTGTTTTTATCATTTAATTTGTGTTTTGGGTTGAGGGAATTGTGGGTTTTAAAAGAAAACTTCAAAAATGATTCATGATTTGAATGGCCAAATGTTATCGGAATTTGATGACATTAGTATGGTTGGACTCATAATTGAATGGGTGTTCGGAATTTAAAAATTTTGTCGGGTTCCGAGGTGCGGGCCCGGGGGTCGACTTTTGGTCGATTTTTATATTTTTGTAAAGATTGAAACTTTATTATCTGGAATAGTCCCGTACAAGTTTTATGTGTATTTTGAAGTTGTTTTAGAGTGATTTTGAGCCGTCCGGAGGTCTTTTCACCTGAGAAGCCCATTTTAGAGTACTGGGTAGTCGCCGTCGAGGTAAGTATCTTGCCTAACCTTGTGTGGGGGAACTACCCCTTAAGATTGAGTCTTCTTTGTTGATTGTAGTCTGCGTATACGAGGTGACGAGTGCGTACTCGGACTTATTTGCTAATATATTGGCCTTTTAGGATTCGTAAGTTCTTATGTTACCTGTGTATGCGATGTAATTGTTACATTGGAATCCATGGTTGTTAATTTCATCCCTTCCTATTTAAATTAATATTACTTGTTTTTGGATTCCTTCGTTGGCTATTTGACTTTACTTGACTTAACTGAATATTCTACTTCTCTTATCATCATGCTATATTTTCTTCCTAGCTTGCCTAATTGACTATAATTAGTGTCATCTAGCCTTCTAGTTGACTATCCTTAGTTGGAACATCTATTCATTGGAGTCAAACATGCCCGTGAGTCTTACATTGTGATTTATATAACTATTCCCTCAAGTGCTACTTAGGCCTAATTGTTAGATATTTACGTTGTTGGTATTTCCTTGATGTTGCCTATTACTGGGCCCTTGTTGAAGTTGAGTTTATTCCGTGAAGTTAACTGTTTAGGTGAGATTGGTTATAATTGTTTCCCTTGTCGGGATTGTGTGATTTCTCTTATTATTCCGTTGTTGATGATGTTGTTTGCCTTGTTGACTCCCTTGCCGGGATGTTATGGTTTCTATTACCCTTTTGTGCTGTTAATGATATTGTTTTCATTGTTGACTCCTTGCCGGGATGGTATGATTTTTATTGTTGTTTATATTGTTGATGATACTGTTTGCGTCGTTGACCCCCTTGCCGGGATGTTGTGATTTATGGTTCTTATTGTTGATTTCCCATGTTATGTTATGTTAGCACGAGGGGACATTCCGTGCCGTGTTATGTTATGTTATGTTAGCACGAGGGGACATTCCGTGCCATGTTATATTATATTAGCACGAGGAGACACTCCGTGTCATGTTATATTATATCACGAGGGGACATTTCGTCCCATGTTATGTTATGTTAGCACGAGGGGACATTCTGTGCCATGTTATGTTATGTTAGTACGAGAGGACATTCCGTGCCGTGTTTATGTTATTTAGCACGAGGGGACATTCCGTGTCGTGTTTATGTTATTTAGCACGAGAAGACATTCCGTGCCGTGTTTATGTCATTTAGCACGAGGGGACATTTCGTGTCGTGTTTACGTTATGTAGCACAAGGGAAAATTTCGTGCCGTATTTATGCATTATTATTTTCGTCATTCTTGTTTGCTATTTACTGTATTTATTGGCAAGATTTGATATTCCTCCTGTATTGTATGGAAATTTTTGAGTGACAGACTGAGTTCCGGTGGATAAATCTTGAGAAGATTTTTATCAGGGAATTTTATTGAAAAGTATTATTGAAAAAGCAATGGTTTTCAAATGATTATTATTTGAATGACTTTTACATCGAAGGTATATTTGAAAAACACTAGTTTTGCCTAAAATGATATTTGGAAGTCATTTATTGGGAAAGCCTCTTTGGAAAGCTTCGTAGTTTGAAAGAAACTATGTTTTACGTAATTCTCTCTATTAATTATATTTATATCTACTTTTGGAGAAAGTATATTTTCAAAGTAAACTCTTCCACACTAAAATATTTTTATTTGCAAAAGTTTTTCATATGAACTGTTGCCTAAAGATTTCTACAAGTTATGTATTTTAATGCCTAAGGCCCGATGTGAACAAACCGACGTGGAGTTAAGTTATCGGTGTTCTCTATTGTATTGTGTTTCCTTTCGATTCGGCTTGTTTTGCTGTCCATCTTTCTGTGTATTTTTGTGTTGTTTCGTGATTGATTTCTGTAATTTCCTTCCGCTTTATATCGTCATTATTGTGGATTATCTTGAGAAGTCTTAGATAGATGTAACGTTCGGTCATTTCTATATTTATGTTATTTATTTTGTAGACCAGTGGTGTCTTGACTAGTCATCATTACTACTCCACGAGGTTAGTCTTGATACTTACTGGGCACCGTTGTGATGTACTCATACTACACTTCTGCACATTTTTGTGTGCAAATCCAGGTATATATTGTAGTAGCTGTGTGGGTGATTGCCAAGGAGACTCAAGGTAACCTGTTGTTGCGTTCGCAGGCGTCGGAGTCACCTTCTTTGTATTTATTATTCATACACTGTTGTATCTACTTCCAAACAGTTGTACTTAGAAGTTGTAGAAGATTCGTAGAGCTTATGACTTGTACTACCGNACATTCCGTGCCGTGTTATGTTATGTTATGTTAGCACGAGGGGACATTCCGTGCCATGTTATATTATATTAGCACGAGGAGACACTCCGTGTCATGTTATATTATATCACGAGGGGACATTTCGTCCCATGTTATGTTATGTTAGCACGAGGGGACATTCTGTGCCATGTTATGTTATGTTAGTACGAGAGGACATTCCGTGCCGTGTTTATGTTATTTAGCACGAGGGGACATTCCGTGTCGTGTTTATGTTATTTAGCACGAGAAGACATTCCGTGCCGTGTTTATGTCATTTAGCACGAGGGGACATTTCGTGTCGTGTTTACGTTATGTAGCACAAGGGAAAATTTCGTGCCGTATTTATGCATTATTATTTTCGTCATTCTTGTTTGCTATTTACTGTATTTATTGGCAAGATTTGATATTCCTCCTGTATTGTATGGAAATTTTTGAGTGACAGACTGAGTTCCGGTGGATAAATCTTGAGAAGATTTTTATCAGGGAATTTTATTGAAAAGTATTATTGAAAAAGCAATGGTTTTCAAATGATTATTATTTGAATGACTTTTACATCGAAGGTATATTTGAAAAACACTAGTTTTGCCTAAAATGATATTTGGAAGTCATTTATTGGGAAAGCCTCTTTGGAAAGCTTCGTAGTTTGAAAGAAACTATGTTTTACGTAATTCTCTCTATTAATTATATTTATATCTACTTTTGGAGAAAGTATATTTTCAAAGTAAACTCTTCCACACTAAAATATTTTTATTTGCAAAAGTTTTTCATATGAACTGTTGCCTAAAGATTTCTACAAGTTATGTATTTTAATGCCTAAGGCCCGATGTGAACAAACCGACGTGGAGTTAAGTTATCGGTGTTCTCTATTGTATTGTGTTTCCTTTCGATTCGGCTTGTTTTGCTGTCCATCTTTCTGTGTATTTTTGTGTTGTTTCGTGATTGATTTCTGTAATTTCCTTCCGCTTTATATCGTCATTATTGTGGATTATCTTGAGAAGTCTTAGATAGATGTAACGTTCGGTCATTTCTATATTTATGTTATTTATTTTGTAGACCAGTGGTGTCTTGACTAGTCATCATTACTACTCCACGAGGTTAGTCTTGATACTTACTGGGCACCGTTGTGATGTACTCATACTACACTTCTGCACATTTTTGTGTGCAAATCCAGGTATATATTGTAGTAGCTGTGTGGGTGATTGCCAAGGAGACTCAAGGTAACCTGTTGTTGCGTTCGCAGGCGTCGGAGTCACCTTCTTTGTATTTATTATTCATACACTGTTGTATCTACTTCCAAACAGTCGTACTTAGAAGTTGTAGAAGATTCGTAGAGCTTATGACTTGCACTAGCAGTTTTGGAAAAGTTTGTACATTCTGTTGAGATTTTATATCGAGACTGCTTGCCTTCTTTTATTATTGTTGTTATCAGTAACTGTTAGACTTAACTAGTCCCTACGACTAGGTGTCATCACAATACCCAACGAAGAGAAATTTGGATCGTGACACTAGACTTCGTGAAATCAATTATTTACAATAAATCATAAGTTTGCCTTTCTTGTCAATCTCCACTAATGTAGATCAATGTTGACTTTAGAATCCCTCGGGACTTTTATTGGCTTGTAATGTTAGTTTGAGGGCTTGGTAGGATACAAGAATATTTATAGTGACTTGACTCTTTTCTAGCTTGGTTTTATAAACTGGATGATTTTTGCAGATGAATTTAAACTCACGAGGGTTATACTTAATATACTTAATATAATCCCCTTTTTGTAATATTATTTATAGACATCTTCCTTTTTTTTTTTCAATATATATGTGTGTATATATATATACACTTTTTTTTCGGAGTAGGAATTTTGAACGTCATAGATGTAGATATTCTTGTCTTTTTTTTTTTTCATCCTTCAATATGTACCGTAGCTAGGAAAAACTATAAAATGGGGAAAAAAATAATCTCTAATTTTTTTTTTTCTTGTGGGGCTTTTGGTGATGAGGTTTGAAAGAACAAAGAAAGTAATAGTAATAAAGCTCAAACAAATTTGGATACTACTCTCTTGTACGACTCCTTCTCAAAAATGCCATGTTTGTTAGTATAATTTTTTATTTTTTATTTTAAAATGAAAGTCAGATTGAGATGGAGAGTGGTGATTACAGTGAAAGGGACAGTAATTTGTTGAAAGTGAAGGGAATGAAAGGGATTATATTACTGCAAGAGTAAGTTTTGGTCATGGATTTTACAGTTGTGAAACTTGTTTCGGTGGTAGTAACTAGTTAGGGACAGTGGGTTAAAAAAAAATTGTTTTGAGTTTTTCTCTCTCCATTCCTTTTCCTAATACTAACTTACAGTAATATATATCTACATCCAATTATATCACTTTTATACATAAATATATATATAATTTATATATACTTATAATACTAATATGCACAAATGTATTATAAATTTATATAAATTATAAACACACACACACACACACACACACATATATATATATATATATATATATATATATATATATACGCCATGCATCTCGGAGGGACTGAGGTACAAACTCACTCAAGAACATCTTTGAAAACTGACCCTATGTAAGTGAAGCTGACTCGGCCGGGCTACCCAACTCATATGCCCGCCACCGCTGATAAGCTGCTCCCCTGAGCTGGAACGTAACGAAAGCAACCCCGCTCGTCTCCACAATACCCATAGTACGAAGAATGTGGTGACACTCCTCCAGGAAACCTTGGGCATCATCTGTCGCCAATCCACTGAAGGTAGGAGGGTGGTACTTCTTGTACCTTTCGAGTCTAAGTTGTTCCTCCTCAGATGTTGCTGCCCTAACCACGGGCGGAACTGGGATCCCAGGTTGTGCTGCCATGACACCTGGAACCTGACCAACCTGATCTCGCTACTCCGGAGTATGGGCGACGGGAGTCTGAGCTCCTCCCCCGCCCTATGAAGTAGATGGTGCACCCAGAATCCATCTCGCCTAAGTTAAGTTACCAATCACATCCCAGAACTGTGCCAAGGTCTCCTGAAGTCTGGGTGTAACAACAGGCGCCTCCGGTCCCCTAACTGGAACTGTCGGCGGCTCCTCAACAGCTGCTCTGGCAGGTGCTCTAGCTGCGGCACGTGCCCCTCGTCCACCTCTACCTATACCTCTTCCCCTGGAGGCATCTTCTCCGGGGTAACATCCTCAGAATATGCAGCTCGCGTCCTCACCATCTGTGAGAGAATGGTATGATAAATTTCAAACTTCAAGATCAATGAACTCGCACGATAGGAAAGAAGGAAGTGAAGCTATCCTAATAGTTCTGTAGCCTCTCGAAGATATGTACAGACGTCTCTGTACCGATTGGCAAGACTCTACTAAACTTGCTTATGACTTGTAGCACCTACGAACCTAGGGCTCTGATACCAACTTGTCACGACTCAAATCTCCCTTCGTTGGGTATCGTGATGGCACCTAGTCTTACGGACTAGGTAAGCCTAATATTCAGGAATAACAACAATAATAAATAGAATCTAATACCTTTCTGAAATAAATAATACACATTTTATATTCCCAAAACCCGAAAGTACAAGTCGTAAGCTTTTAAGAATTTACACTGAACTCCTAAAAATACCATTGTTCAGAAATAAGTGCAACAGTGCAAACAAAGTATAAGATGGCGACTCTGAAACCGCGAATGCTGAAGCAGTTTTACCTTGAGTCTCCACAACAACAACCGCACTACTATCAATCACTCGGCCGACTATGCGAAAACCTGGAATCTGCACAAAAATGTGCAAAAGAGTAGTATGAGCACACCACAACGGTGCCCAGTAAGTATCAAGACTAACCTCGGTGAAGTAGTGACGAGGACTAGTCAAGACCCCCACTGGTCTAATAAAAAATGAACAAGTATCAATATAGGAATGAGGGAAATAATGATATACATAAGGGCTACGCAATATAGCTAACAAGACAGTGAATTCGATAAATAAGGAAAAAAATAAGTATCAGCGGAAACCATGAAGTAACATAAAGACTGAATAGATCACAAACAAATTCGGCATGTAAATATACAACACGAGCATGTAATGACTCAACAACTTCATCCATTTCTACATCAAATTCATAGTCATCTCCACGAGGTTCCGAATCTCGGACAAATCATCATTTACGGGTCCCAATATCCAAACCCTAACACTTGTCAACTTGCGCCCTCATTCGAGTACTAACTGCACGGACGACTCACGTACCAATTGGGTCATTCCCACCCATACGGTAAGCACAACAAGAGTATCTATATTTGACAAAAACAAGGAGTCCTGAATCCATTAATAGTACTTAACTATGTGTATGCTTGTGCAGGTGTCCTAACCTGATTTCAACAACTAATAGACATAAGGAAAACAAAGGGGCAACACGTACATTTCCATCTCATAAATTCCCACACGAATGAACTCACACGGTAAGTGTTCCAGTACACAATATCAACAACAAGGAATGCCCCCAGGCCAACACAATTATCATAAACAATCCCTTCCATAGCCACCTTGTCAAGCCACGTGTGCAATATTAAAGTATATGCCCGCCTTGTTTTGCCACACGTGCATAAACATGTTCCCACCTTGTCACGCCACATGCGCAAATCTCAATCTCGTATCCCGCCTTATCACGCCACATGTGCAATATCAGTAGTAAACACGGCACGACACGGTAGAAACCTCGTGCAAATCCCCATACCAACAACTGCACGGCAGAAACCTCGTGCATCACCACAACCAGTACAACAACAACAACAACAACACGGGCAACAGTACGGAATACAATTAATACATCAACTCAATAACCTTCGATCACAAGATAGGCAAACTAGTTCACGAGAAATAAACATAATAAGGAGAGCTAGGCATATTAAGAAATCACTCCACAAGGACGGAAAATAGCATGTAACAGCCGCACCTAATTACACGGGTGAACAACAAGAAATCAACACAAATCCGATAACTCCATATAAGGCAAGTCACGAAGGTATAGAATATCTAAACTTCCTTTAAGATTGAGCAGTTACGAGAATATTCAACAATTTCCACTTAAGGACAAGAAACAGAGAATAATCATAACTTCATTTAAGACCAAAACACTTATAGTTTGAGATGAAGATAATTGCAAATTTGAGATACGCAGTTAAGAAGATATAACATGAAAGTAAAGGAAATAAAACTTAAGATAAGTCAATTAGGAGTCAAGTAGGCAATAGGAGTAAATCCAAAAGTAAGTGCTTCCACATTTAAGCAAATAAATATAGCACTAGAAATTAGGAAATTCAATCATGCTAAGGACACTTCATACTCGGCGAATATAAGGATCTAAGATTCCTAAAGGGTCAAATTTCCACAAAAAAGTCCGAGCATGCGCTCGTCACCTCGCGTACACGGACTACAATCAACATAGAAGACTCAAATCCTAAGGAGTAATTCCTCCACACAAGGTTAGGCAAGATACTTACCTCAAAGACGAAAACCTGGTACTCAAAAATAGACTTCTCGGGCGAGAAGGCCTCCGGACGGCTCAAAATCAACTAAAACAACTTCAAAATACATATAAAACGTATAAGTAACGATTCTGAATAATAAAGTTTCAATCTTTGCAAATTTATAAAAATCGACCCAAAAGGTGACCCCCGGGCACGCACCTCGGAACCCGATAAATTTTACGAATTCCGATTACCCATTCCGATACGAGTTCACCCATACAAAATTTTTCCAATTCCGATAACATTTTGTCTTTCAAATCATGATTTTGCATTTTAGAAGTTTTCTTTCAAAACCCATAATTCCCTCAATCCAAAACACAAATTAAATGATAAAAACAAGAACTAATTCATGAAATATAATTAATTATAGTGGAAGACACTTACCCATTAGATTTGTGTGAAAAACCCTCAAAGAATTGCCAAAACCCGAGCTCTAGAAGTCAAAATATGTTAAAAATGGTGAAACCCCCGATTTTGCAAACTTATATTCTGCCCAGGTGTTTTGTGAATCACGATCACGGAACATGGTTTGCGATCGCGAAGAAGAAAGAGGAAAGCTTTCCAGGTTGTTCATCGCGAACGCGACAAAGAGTTCGCGAACGCGGAGGAGGAGAACGGGAAGCTATGCGATCGCGTACTGAAGAATGCGAACGCGAAGAACAAAGTTTGGGCGACCAGCAGAGACACATCGCGATCGCGATGAAGGAAAAATGGGCGGGCAAACAGAACACTACGCGATCGCGGATTGGGCTACACGATCGCGAAAGATTGCAACAGACACCAGAAACAACAGTTCAAAAATGGAAGAAAAGGACACGTAGCCCATCTGAAACACACCCGAGGCCCTCGGGACCCCGTCTAATCACACAAAAAAGTCATATAACCTAACACAGACTCGCTCGAGGTTTCAAACCACATAAAACAACACTAAACGATGAATTAAACCAAAAATCAATGAAATTCCTCAAAACTTCTTTACACATCAAATTTTACATTTACGGTCCGAATCACGTCAAACTAAGTCCGTTTCTTACCAAATTTCACAGATAACACATATAAATCATATCGAACCTATACCGGGCTCCAAAACCATGATACGGTCCCGATATCACAGGTTTCACTTCAAATTTCATTTTCAAAAACCTTTATATTTTTCAGAAAATAATTTTCTTTAAAAATTCATTTCTCGGACTTGGGACCTCAAAATTCTATTTCGGGCATACGCCCAAGTCCCATAGTTTCCTATGGACCCTCTAGGATCGTCAAATTACGGGTCCGGGTCCGTTTACCAAAAACGTTGACTGAAGTCAACTTTATTCAAATTTCTAATACAAAATTATCGTTTTTATCAGTTTTTCACATGAGGGCTTCTCGGCTACACGCCCGGGCTGCGCATGCAAATCGAGGTGAGATAGAAGGAGTTTTTCACGATCTCCGAATACAGAATTAGATAGAATATACAGGATGACCTTTTGGGTCATCATAGAGGATTCTCTAGACAAGAAAAAAATGATCAGCTACTTGATTTTCTGAACCTTTTCTATCTTTTATTTCGAGATCAAATTCTTGCAAAAGGAGTATCCATCTTAGCAATCTAGGTCTAGCATCCTTTTTCACTAATAGATATTTTAAGGTTGCATGATCAGTGAATACAGTAACCTTTGTTCCTATCAAATAAGAACGAAATTTGTCAAACGCAAATACTACTGCCAACAACTCCTTATCGGTTGTTGCATAATTCATCTGAGCTTCATTGAGGGTTCTGATGGCATAGTATATAGGTCTAAAGATCTTGTTTTTCTTTTGTCCCAATATTGCCCCTACTGATGTATCACTTGCATCACACATTATTTCAAATGGCTGGCTCCAATCAGGAGAAACAACAATTGGAGCATTAGTTAATTGTTCTTTGAGGAACTCAAATGCATTTCTGCAATCATCTGAAAATTCAAACTTCACATCTTTCAGCAGTAGGTTAGTCAGAGGTTTTGAAATTTTTGAAAAGTCTTTTATAAACCTTCTGTAAAAACCTGCATGTCCTAAGAAATTTCGAATGCCTTTAACAGTGGTAGGAGGGGGTAATACTGCTATAAGATCAATTTTAGCCTTATCAACTTCTATGCCTTTAGCAGTAATTTTATGTATTAAAAAAATTCCCTCAGTCACCATAAAATGACATTTTTCCCAATTAAGAACCAGATTTGTCTCTTCATATCTTTTAAGCACCAAAGTTAGATGATAAAGACAATCTTCAAATATTTTACCAAAGAGTGTGAAATCATCCATGAAAATTCAAGAAATTTTTCAGTCATATCTGAAAAAATTGCCGAAATACAACTCTGAAATGTGGCAGGAGCGTTACATAGTCCAAATGGCATCCTTCTGCAAGCATACATACCTTGGGGGCATGTGAATGTGGTTTTCTCCTGATCTTTTGGAGCAATTGGTATTTGATTATATCCAGAATATACGTCAAGAAAATAATAAAAACCATGGCCTGCAACCCTTTCAAGCATTTGGTCAATAAAAGGCAAAGAAAAATGATCTTTCCTTGTGGCATCATTAAGTCATCTATAATCAATACAGACTCTCCATCCTGTGGCAGTTTTAGTAGGTATGAGTTAATTATTTTCATTTTTTACTACTGTCATACCTTCTTTCTTTGGTACAACCTGCACAGGACTTACCCAAGGGCTGTCAGATATCGGATAGATAATACCTGTTGCTAAAAGTTTTACCATTTCTTTCTTGACAACTTCATGCATTGATGGATTAAGTCTCCTTTGGGGTTGAAATATTGGTTTGTAATTTTCTTCCATGAGTATCCTATGCATAAAAATAGCTGGATTGATTCCTTTGATGTCAACTATAGTCCACCCTAAAGCTCTTTTGTGTTTTCTGAGGACTCCAATCAGTTTGCGTTCCCGTTCTATAGTCAAAGAAGATGAAACGATTACTGGAAATAATTCATATTCAATAAACACATATTTTAAATGAGAAGGAAGTTCTTTGAGTTCAATTTTTAATTGAGCTCCTTCTTGTGAGACTTTCTCATTTTCTGACTCTTTTTCTAGTATTTCAGCTTGTTCTCTAATCACGGGGTTATCATCACTTATGGTACCTTACCTAGCCAAACATCTCTCCAATGAATCAGTAATTAACTGATTATCTTTGTATTCGTCTACCAGGTCATCTAGTAAGTCAATTTGAAAACAAGATGATGACGACTCATCCCCAGGAAATTTCATCATTTTCTGGATGTCAAAAATCACTCTTTCCTCATCAACTCGCAATATTAATTGCCCTTGATGCATCAATGATCACTCTTCCTGTTGCGAGAAATGATCTACCTAAAATTAATGGTACCTCGGTGTTTTCTTCCATTTCAAGTACAATAAAATCTACCGGGAATACGAATTTATCTACTCTAACGAGGACATTTTCAATTATTCCTTTGGGTCTTTTAGTACTTTGATCAGCTAATTGAAGAGACACACCAGTATCTTTCAATTCACCAAGTGCTAATTTCCTAAAAATTGAAAAAGGCATTAGATTTATTGAAGCACCCGAGTCACATAATGCTTTTTCAAAGTGAGCTCCTCCCACAGTACAGAGAATTGTAAAACTTCCTGGATCACCCAGTTTCTGTGGAAGCTTATTTTGAAGTATAGCACTACATTTCTCTGTAAGCTTAACTACTGAAAATTCTTCCAATTTTCTTTTTCTTGACAATATTTCTTTGAGAAATTTGGCATATGCAGGCATTTGTGTCAAAGCTTCTGTGAAAGGTATGCTAATGTAAAGTTTCTTTAGAATATCCAGAAACTTTGAAAATTGTTTGTCAAGCTTCTCTCTTTTCATCTTTTGGGGAAAAGGGAGGGGTACAGAGTGAGGATTTGTCATCAATTTATTTTCTTGTACCTTTTCTTTATCTTTTTGTTCTTTTACAAGTTCAGAGTCTCTTTTATTCTTACCTTCATTTACCTGTTCCACTTCTTGTGGCTTTCCTTGTCTATCTGCATATGGATTATCAAGAGTTTTACCTGACCGCAGAGAGATGGCTTTGAGGTGTTCCTTTGGATTTTTCTCGGTGTTACTTGGTAGTTCACCTTTTATTTGTCCGGACATGATGGTTGCTAATTGGCTCATCTGGATTTCTAAATTCTTGATGGCTGAACTTTGACTTTCAACGTTCTCGTCAGTAGCCTTAATGAATTTGTACATCATGTCTTTAAGGCTTTGCTGATGAGATCTTTGGGGAGGTTGTTGATATTTCTGAAAATCTTGTTTCCCTCTATTTTGATTTTGAAAACCTGGTGGTCCTTGCACCTGTTACTTTTGATCGAAAAATCTTTGAGGATTTTCAGCACCATTTAGATTACTCCTTTGGAATCCTGGATGTTTTTGTGCCATAGGACTACCGAATGGATAAGTGGTTCTATAACCAATAATATTTACTTGTTCTTCATTTTGTGTTGAAGCTTGGCACTCATGATTGGGATGATTACCTCCACAAACGTCACAATTCTCGTGTTGAGATGATGATTGAGTATTTACCTGAAAGGCCTCAATTTTTTATGTTAGAGTTGCAATTTGTTGTGCTAATCAATTCCAAGCTTCAACCTGATTGACTCCTGCTGCTTTCTTAACAATCATTCTGTTAGAGGGCCATTGAATAGCATTTTCTGAAATTTCATTGAGCAATTGCATGGCTTCTGCAGTAGTTTTGCTCATTATGGATCCTCCTGATGCTGCATCAATAACATTTATAGCAGAGGGTTTAAGACCATAATAAAAATATATAAGATGTCAGGATCTTGGATACCATGGTGTGGGCATTTTCTTAACATTGCTTTTAATCGTTCCCATGCTTGGTATACAGATTCAGAATCTGTTTGCATAAAATTATTGATTTCTTGCTTCATTTTAAATGTTTTTGCAGGTGAAAGATATTTATTAAGAAATGTTTGAGTCATTTGGTCCCATGTAGTGATTGAACCTCTTGGCAGACTTCGCAACCATATTTTGGCTTCACCTTTTAATGAAAAAGGAAAAATCCGCAACCTGATAGCATCTGTTGTGACTCCATTATACCTGCAAGTTTCAACTAATTCAAGAAAGTCAATTAGATGAGTGTGAGGATCTTCACTCGCATCTCCAGTAAACTGACATGACAGTTGAATGGTTTGAATCTGTCACGACCCTAGTTCTCCCTCCGTGAACATGTCGTGATGGCACCTAGTCCGTATAACTAGGTAAGCCTAACAATGCGGAAAAACAACATAACTTGCGGAATAATTAAGTAAAAACTGAACAAATCTAAAAGAAAGACTGTATATAAATGCCACTCGGCATATACAACTCAAAAATAATGCGGAAGTCTACAATATCATCCCAAAACCCGGAAACTCACGGGAACCACAGGCTAACAGAAATGTAATACACGGCTCTAACTCCAGAATGTCTAAACAACTGTAAGGAAGGAAAATACTTTCCACTAAAGCTGGAATAAGATAGAGACTCCTGGTCTGCGGACGCGGCAGATGTACCTCGAAGTCTCTGCTAGGTCTCTCAACCTNCGGGTAGTGACGAGGAAGGTCAGGGCCCTACTGAGGTTAAACAATATAATAGGAATTTACAGTATGAAAACAGGTAGTAATAATGAGTACAACAGTGAAATAAGACAGGTTAAACAAGGCAATAACCCGAAAACACAAAGAGCGGAGTAAACACGGAATATGTACAGTTCAATAACAATGGTAACAATGAGGATCTCCCAGGATACCGTCCTGTAGTCCTTTTCTCAACTGTCCAGTGGATCTCCCGGGATACCGTCCCGTAGTCCATCATATGTGTATATCCGAAGGATCTCCCGGGATACCGTCCCGTAGTCCATCATATATGTATATCCGAAGGATCTTCTGGGATACCGTCCCATAGTTCATCATATGTGTATATCCGAAGGACCTCCCAGGATACCGTCCCATAGTCCAGCTATCAATGTGCAGAGGGATCTATCAAGAATCGAACCCGCAGTCCCAAAGTAAATATGCAGGGGGATCTATCGGGAATCTAACCCGCAATACCAAAGTAAATGTGCAGGGGGATCTATCAGGAATCTAACCCGCAGTCCCAAAGTAAACAAACAAGGTGGGGGGGAGCTACCGGAATCCCATATACGTAGTCCCAATGTAAATACGCAGCCACAACAAGAAGATATTCAGAAATAGAGTGCAAAAATACAAGGAAACAAGTAGTTCTAGCCTAACATGCTTCACGTAGTACAATTAAAGCAACTTAAGCAAATAGGCAATTTAGGGCAATTAGGCATGCTTTTCTTAGCTAACATAGACCATAATTGCAAGTAGAATAAAACAGGCTAGAAAGAACTCTGTCTAAATACTTAAAGTAAAATCGGATTTTCAACAATTAGCACAAGTATGCGCTCTTCACCTCACGTACGTGGCATTCAATTACCAAATATCACATCCTAAGAGAAAAGGTCCCCCACACAAGGTTAGACAAGTCACTTACCTCGAATCGACTCAAAATCAACTCGAAACCACACTTTTGCCACGAGTACCCGACTCCAAGTGGACCAAATCTATTCAAAATAATTACATATCTTAAATAACATCTCAAGCAACTGATTCTACTATTTAATTCAAAGCTAAGGCGCGAAATTAGGTAAAATAACAAAAACACCCCTCGGGCCCACATCTCAGAATCGGGTAAAAGTTATATTTTCCGGACACCCATTCACTCACAAACTCACTCGACCAGAAACATCGAAATTCGATGCCAAAAACCCCTTAAATTCTCAGAATTTCATTTTGGGGAAGTTCATCAAGTTCCCATGGTTTTCCCCCCATTTCTGATAATTAAACTAAAGAAAACAACGGGGATTAATGGTCTAACAATGAATTAGAATTAGAAAATGTTACCTATGATCCTTCTCTTCAAAACCCACTGAAAATCGTCAATTCCCGAGCTCTCAAACGATTTCTAGACTTATGAAATAAACCCTCGGATTTTTGGAATAAACGCACAGGGATCTCGCACCTGCGGTCCCGATCACCGCACTTGCGGAAAAAGCATCACAGGTGCGGAATTCACTTAAGTCCACTGAGTCCGCACCTGCGGTCGTTTGGTCGCGCCTGCGATTCCGTACCTATGGAACTCAAGTCGCACCTACGACCACTGGCCAAATACCTCGTCATCGCACCTGCGATCAGCCCTACCATGCCTGCGTGTCCGCACATGCAGGAAAAACATCGCAGGTGCGAAAACACCAGAAGAGGTCTGGTTCAGCCATTTGATAAGTCCCAAATTCTCCCGTTAAGCATCCGAAACAACCCCGAGGCCCCCGGGACCTCAACCAAAACCACCAACCGACCTAATACCTTATTCGAACTAGGTCGAGCCTTAAAAACATGTCTCATAACATCAAAATCATCGATTATCCATAGGTTCAAGCCTAGGAACTTAGGAAAATTCTAGAATTCACATCCGACGCCGAAACATGTCTAAACTCATCCGAATGACCTCAAATTTTGCACACACATCCCAAATGACATAACGGAACTACTGCAACTTCCGGAATTCCATTTCGACCCTCGGATCAAAAACTCACTAACGAACTGGAAACTTCAAAAATGCAAGCTTCGGCATTTCAAGCCTAAATGAGCTACGGACTTCCAAAATGCATTCCGAACACGCTCCCAACCCCGAAATCACCTAATGGAGCTAACGAAACCATCAGATTTCCATTCCGAGGCCGTCTTCAAATTGTTCCGACTACATGCAACTTTCCAACACCTAAGGTCTCATTTAGGTACTAAGTGTCCCAAAACTCTCCGAAACTCAAAATCGAATGTCGCGGCAATTCAATTTAGCAGAAATAGACTTGGGAAAAATAGTTAATAGGGGATCGGGGCGTAAATTCTTATAACGACTAGCAGGGTCGTTACAGAATCAATCCTGTGCGAATTTCAAAGTTGTTTGCTGCAATTGGTGGTCTCCTCACACTTGATTCTCCTTCAAAATGATCTGGCCTTGCATAATCACGGAGTATTCTATCATGTCGTGGTGCCACCTCATCAAACTGTTCTTCTAATTGATGTGGTAGAAGTTGGTTATTGAGTTCTTCGTTCGTAACAACCGCAAGAATTTTTCAATTTCAGGATCGTATTTCACTTGTTCTCTAGAAGAGGAACGGGTCATACACCTTCTGAAATTTCTGCAGAAAAATAATTAGACAATAAAAAAAAACTCAAATTAGTAGTAAAACAATTATTCTGTAGTAGACTTTAGTCAATTCCCGGCAACGGCGCCAAAAATTTGACGAGTGTCTGGCGTGTGTATAAATTATACTCGTACTCTGTCAAATAATAGTATAGAAAGATGTCGAACCCACAGAGATTGGTTTATCTATTCTACTGAAGTTTCTTATTTTAATTACTATTTGAGAAAATCTAAAAGAGTTGAGTTGTAAGTTAACTAACTAAAAATGCATGAATAGAGCAATAGAAAATATTTTATTTTTCACAAATATAATTAAAAAGGGTGTTGGGATCCTGACTTCACTTAATATTTTTATTATACAGTAGATATACGTATTCTTCAATTTCTATTTCTCATAAATGTATAAATGCCTCTCACGATTACATTTATATATTTTTACTATTGTTGAGCAATTAATTGCACTCCTCTCGGTTATACCAATTAATCATTAAAATGGTAATATTTAATAACCAGAAATATATACTTGAACTAAAACATGCTCTTTTTAGTAGGTCCCTTTCGCTTACCCTACTTGTTTTAATTGATTACTACAATATTCACCTCTTTCGATTACAAATAATCGTGTAGAGTCAATTTTAACATATAAGAGCTACATGTCACTAAATAAAAGTTAACATCTATAAATACCAAAATTAACTCTATTACTTCTTCCTCCTCTTTCGATTACAGAATTAGTAAGAAGTTAATACATAGTATGAAATAGATAAATGTCAATAAATTAAATAACGCCTAACTATAAAGAAGGTAAAATTTAAATGAAAAACTTCAGCTCAAGTATGCGAAATTGAGGAATAATATCTACTACTATATAGAAATATTAAGATCTGTAATTTCCCCAACACAAGAAAAGTTACTCCATAATGGAGTTAGTACTGACAATGAAAATATTCTTTCCCATTAGATAAGAAAATAGAAAGAAATATTCAGAAAGAATAATTCTCCCTATTTAATTAAAAGCAGGATAAAGAGTAATTTTCAAAGCTAAAATTTATTAGGAACTAGAAACACAAGCCACGGTTATGACTGTGCGAAAATTCAAAGAACTGAACAACTGATTGAAAATGAAAAGGTAAGACTCTAAAATGGAATTATTTGTCTGATGATCTTCTCTGCTCTAACCCCCATTCCAAATTTTTGTGACGTCTGTTTTATAACCACTCCAAAACTAGTTATGCTTTGGTTATGAGTTTCGTTATGGGTTGATTATGGATCTTGGTTATGGATCAGTTATGTTCTGTTATGAAAGTTTCTGATTCGTACGTTTATCTTCTTAGTGCCTTGTTTATTTACTTCATCGTAGCTTACTTTTCTCCTTTGATGCGCTATTTCTTAAAATCTTCCTTGATTCTGCATCACTTGTTTTGCAGTCATTCCTACATAATTTACTAAAATTTAGGGAAGAATATGATAATTTCTTTATTTTCACAGAGAAAATTATATATTAAAAATCAATTAAAATGCACTTACCAGACTTTAATCTCAATGAACGAGTAAAAAATCACGCAGATTTTGATCTCGAAGCAGGAGTAGAAAATCACAAAGATTTTATTCTCCATAACGGGTGTAGAAAATCACGAGAATTTTAATTCTCTTTCCAAATAATTTTCCAACAAAACTATTGTAACCCCTAAATATTTCAATAGTTTGATATATTATTCTTATCAAACTAACATATGTATATCTTTATATATATTATATTCATGATTTCACGAATATTTCAAGCATTAATGTAAGCCTCATGCTTACAACCTTAAACACTTTTTAATTTTAAATTTTCTTTTGTCACAAAGACAAAAAAAAATTCACAAATAAAGAACTTGTGGCAATACCATTTACAAAAAAAATTGTATCCAAACGTTACGACTTTCCGGACCAAAAATGTTTGATCCCTTTATAAGGTTTTACCGCATGCTTTAACATTCATAAAAATGTGGGTTTTCTATCTGTAGTCCAGTGTTGGATAATCAAAGCCACACTAATATTACAATTCTAGTTCAACTTTGGATTAACACTTTAGACCAAGAATCAGTAATTAGATTCTTATGTGAACTGTATTATAAAGTATTTTTTATTAGTCAAATAGCTCTCAAGCGTGGATATTTTGTCGCTTTCTTCTTTTTCCAATTTTCTCAAGTTGACGTTATCCTTTCTTCAGTTTCTCAAATTTAATTTTGAGAAGATACAATGGTCAGCCGCATCGTTTGGTCCAAACTTATGTTTGTCTTTTTGTTCTCAAGTTCTAGTCCTTAACCATAAAGGACAAATATTCCTCGAAGGATTAAAGATCCAAATGGAAGCCACAAACAAATACGATGAATGCACTGATATGTTCCACTCTGAAATTTCTCTATTAGTCATCGTGTTCATGATTATCTTACTGGTTTAGTCTCCAACAAACACAATAAAAATGTTAAATTCCTTAAGATTGTTATCACTCTGTATTCAAAACCAGTAAATCAATAAACATTAGTTTAAAGAAAAAATTCCGAGCCCACAAGTTTTTTGTGTTTCTTTAAGGAATTTAATCCCCTCACAATGCCCAAGGCTGCAGATTAATTCTGTAACGACCCGGTCGGTCGTTATGTAGGACTTGCATTAAAAATTACTATTATTGACTTGTCATAGGTTGGTTATACTGTTCTTGATGTGTTAGAGTTGGTAGGCTCGGAATCGCAATGGTTGTGGTGAGAATTTAGCCATTTAGTCTTAAAAAATAGCCTTAAAATGGGAAAAGTCAACTGAGGGTTAATTTATTGGTAAACGACCTCAGAATGCAGATTTTATGGCTCACATAGATTCGTTAGGTGATTTGGGACTTAGGAGTGTGTTTAGAATATTTTTGGGAGGACCGGTGTAGAATTAGGCTTGAATTGGCGAAAGTTAGTTTTTGGTGATTTCTGGTTGGCAGTGGAAAATAGGCTATCAGGGTCGGAATGGAATTCCGAAAGTTGGAACAGGTTCGTAATGTCATTTTTGATATGTGTGAAAAATTTCAGGTCAATCAGAGTTGTTCTGGATAGTTTCGCCATCGTTTGTGGATTTTAAAATTTTCACAAGTTCTTAGGCTTGAATCTGATGTGATTTTGTTGTTTTGATGTTATTTTTAGTGTTTTGAGAGTGCAACTAAGTTTGAATGATCATTTATGATGTTTTGGTAAATTTGGTTGGGGTCCCGAGGGGCTCGGGATTGATTTTGGGTGATTAACGTAAGTTTTAAAGTTGGTAAAATGAAGCTTCAGTTGCTGGTGCTGGTGTAACCGCACCTGCAAAAGTGTGACCGCAGGTGCGGGCTCGTAGGAGCGAGCAAAGCTCCACAGATGTGGAATTTGGGAGGCTCAGCAGAGGATCGCAGGTGCGGGAGGAGGATCGCACCTACGAAGTCGCAGGTGCGGAGAAGGGGTCACAAGTGCGGATGCTCCGCAGGTGCTGACCTGGGACCACAGTTGCGCTTAAGTGGCCACAGGTGCGAAACCACTATTCAGAAAGTATAAAAACCTGCCTTCGCAATTTTTAACCCTCTTTTCACCATTGGTGTACGGGTTCCGAGGTTTTTGAGGGATTTTGAAGAGGGAAACGCTGGTTCATCATTGAGGTAAAGTTTTTGGACTTTATATCAGATTTTAATTATGAAAATCAGTAGGAAAAAGGGGGAGTTAGGGCTTGAGATTATGATACCTTTAGGGGTCGATTTGAGGGGTCAAACGAACTCCGATTTTAGCATTCTTTACATGTACGGACTCGTGAGATAATGAAGAACATTTGGTGTATAATTTTCCGGGTTTCGAGACGGGGGATCGGGGGTCGGGTTTTGACTTATTTCGAGTTTTGAGCTAAATTTGGTACTTTTCAATTGGAATTCATTCCTTAAGCATAATTTGATGATAAAAATCTGAACTTGGTAGATTTGGAGCACTCAGAGGCCGAATTTAGAGGCAAAGGCACTGCATAATAGTATTTTAGCCAGTTTTGAGGTAAGTAACGTTTCTAAACTTGGTTCTGAGGGTTCGAAACCCCGAGCTAAATGATTTATGACTATTGTTGAGGTGACGGACTTGCCAAGTGACGGGCGTGCGGGCATGCACCGAGTATTTGTGGCCTGTCTTATCCCATGGCACCGCTTAGTGATTATTCTCAGATGATATATGTGCTCCTGTTAATGTGGTAATTGTGAACCTGTTAGAAATCATGTTAAGTATAAATGCTAGGATTAACGCCGAAAATGCTGAGACCCGAGTGGTCGTATATTACTGTCTCATTTTGTGATTATTTGATTCCATATACTCAGTCATGTTATAGCATACCACTTCATATCTCAGTCTCAGTATTGTTAATTATATGCATACTCATTGTGTCGGGCTGATGGAGGCATTTGTGATCCATGTGAGTGAGACTGAAGAGTAATGACTGAGTGAGGCCGAGATCCTATTATAGAGACAGTTATGAGATCGGACTGCACAGCGCAGTGATATTAAATCATGCCTTTGTTGGCTTGATATGGCGCTTGGGCCACTAGGGCCCCTCCGGAGTCTTTACACCCCCAGTGAGCACATTGATGATGAGGGATGGATCTTCTCTGGACATGGATCTTGTCCGAAGCTGATGTTATGTGAGGGATGGATTTTCTCTGGGCATGGATCGTGTCTGAAGGGGATGTTATGTGAGGGATGGATCATCCCTAGACATGGATCTTGTCCGAGTGTTGTATTCCAGAGAGGGTCTTTCTCCGTGGGACTGGATTGGCCTTTTTCTTCAGTACGGAGTGACTACGGTCACCGGTGTTTATGCATATTCCGGGATGGAACTTCCCTGGGACTGAGAGCCATATATAGTACTGAGTGGACTTCGGTGGGAGAGTGGTGAGCAATATGTGTATTTTCACACTGTGACATGTTGGCATGTGAAACATATGGAGGTATATCTAGTATATTCTGTTGTTATTTTCTGATAAACTGTGAACATGCCTAAATTTTGTACGCTGATGATTTAATTATTGAGGTTTAGTCCGTCACTACCTCTCAGCCCATAGGGTTCGTTACTTCTGAGTTGGTGTACCCACTTTACCCCCTGCACCTTGTGTGCAGACCCAGGTACACCGAGACCCGGTAGTGGATATTGAGCAGCTGTCAGAGTTTTCATTGGAGTAGTTGAGGTAGCAGCTGGCGACCGTGACCTTGCCTTCTCTTTCTTATTCTAGCTATTGTTCTTTACATTGAGACAATGTTGTCCATTTCTCTTTTTCTTTTGGCTTTATGTTATAGTAGCTCATGACTGAGTGACAGCGGATCCGGGGATGGAGATTTTAAATTTTTTTTTCCAATATTGTTTTTAAAATTCAGACTCTTAGTATTATTAATAAATTCGTTTAAAAATCACATTTTTACTGGAAATTTAACTTAGCTTAGATAAAAAGGGCGGCTTGCCTGGTTCCATGACAGGCGCCATCACGACTCCGAAATCGGGTCGTGACAAGATGGTATCAGAGCTCTAGGTTAAATAGGTCTCACCAGTCATGAGTAGGTTTAGCAGAGTCTTGCAGATCGGTACAGAGACGTCTGTACTTATCTTCGAGAGGCTGCAGAACCTTTAGGAAAAAATCTCACATTCTTGAACTCTTGTCGTGTGAATCCATTGATTCAACCTGAAGCGTAATTCTTTGAAATCCTTTCATGTATTCGAACGCACACGTGAGCGCTCGGTATCAGCTGTGCATCGATGGCTTGTGACTTCCATGAATGGGATGTGAATTTAGCATGTTTGGGGCCAGTCTGGAGGACTTGAGGCCAGATTTTTGTCTGTGGCTTGAGTGCCGAGATTTTGTTTGTGTGAGCACATGTAATTGAGGACTTATATGTCCGTTGGTGTCCTTATTGACGAGACCTGGTGGCTAGATGACTACGTGGTGAGTGTGATTTGAGGGCGAGATGTGTTTATATTTCTTGATTGTGACAAAAAGGGATTGGTTGGATATGTAGCAAGCACCATTGAGTGTTTGATTTCTGTCTGGAGTTGGCATATGGCCTCGAGTCGTGAGTGTATGGGAAGACCTCTTATGTTGTTTTGTAGCAAGTTCTCTTTTACCAGTAATTGATATATGTTGCAATTTGAGTTTAGATCACTTGTGGGTGTTGGCACGACTATTGCAATGGTGAATGCGAGGTTGGAGATTATTTGGGATGTTTAATGGTTTGAGTTATGTATGAGCTTATGAAGGATTTAGTTGAATCTAACTGCGGTATTGTGGCAGTGATAGCGTATGGGCATTGTGGGTTATTGTTGTTTTGATCTATGGCTTTGAGCCAAGTGGGGGAGTCTGCTAATGATTAGTTGGTTGCCCGATTATGTGCTGTATTGGTTTCAGTTTGGGGATATTTGGGAGAGTATTCAGCGGCTTATGAGCTTTAGGCGGTATGGTCTTATGCTTAGGTCTCGTGTGGTGAATCTAGGTTGAGAATTTAAGTATTATGACAAGGAGAATTATCAATTCGAGGGTAAGTCAGAAGGAACTCAGATAAATAGGACAACTTTATAGTGGGTCGGATCGGTATGGCAATGAATATGATTAGTTCTTTGGGTGCTTATGAGGAAATGAGTTTCTACATTTGTTCCTAGATATGCTCTTGGATGTTGGTGACCTGCGTAGCGTGGTTGAGTTAAGAGGATTTAGTTCTGACGGCTTGGTGTTGTGCAAATGGGATTTGAATGGTTCCTGATGGTTTCTACCACAGTTAGAGATATGTATTTTCTACTGGCGTGAGGAGCATGAGAGGTATAGCGATTTTGCTTCTAGATGGGATCAAATGTAAGTTCTTGTCTAGTTGGGTACGTAGTTGCTTGTGGCTCGGAAGGGGTTATGAAGTTTCCATATTTATCATAGGATGGCATGGTGTATGAGTCGAGATCTGCATGTGTGAATTCACGGTTCAGTTCTGGAAGGAAGGTCAAAATTCTTAGGCGGCATTGGCAGTTTCAAATGACTAAGTAAATGATATCTACTTGTGGCTTGAAGTGTTTCATGTGGACTAGCGTTTCGATGGGATTATTCAGTGTAGCGGAATTATGTAAGGGTATGACCTTTGGTATTGGATTCGTGTGTTTTGATTTTTATGATGTGTGTCAGGCTTTTAGCATGATGTTGTGAGGGTAATTGTTAATGGAAAGATAATCCTCTCGTGTGAGTCTTTTATATAATTTGATTACGTTGGGATGTTGTTGTTGAGTGCGCGAGTTGCACAGGTTATGGCTTCGAATTGTATTGATGTGTCATGTCAGAAGAGGTAATTGGACCTAGAATGAATATTGTCAGAATTGTCTACAACATAGTTGGAAGGATAAATATCGGGAGTCGGCTTAGAAATTTGCTATAATTCCTGTTTGAGAAGGGGGAGCTTCATGTCTGACTGATCGGACGAATGGTTGTTAGTTTCTACGTGTTTCTGTCATCATCGACAACAGACCTGGTCTTCTCTTGATCCATCTGAATCACACCCTTGTTGATCCAACGGCCAAGAAATAGCACTTTCGTCTGAGTACTCTTTCACGTACAGCCTCTTTTCCTGCTACACCCGGAACACTGTAGTATATGGAAGTGTAAGAGCGAGGCATTTCTTGATAAGAGTTTATTTACCCGTATTGGGTTGTTATAAGCAACTATTGTGATTAGGAGTTATCGCCACGAGTGCTTGAGTCTGGGTTACGGATATGACTTGTTACAGTGTGCTCAGACTTATTCAGTTTATAGTTTTAGGATTTTGATCTTGTAAATTGATTCAGAAGTGAAAATGTAGTTCTAAGGTTTATGGGTCAGGATTTGATAATGAAATTTCAGTTATGTGGTGTTATCAGACCTAGATGGGATAGGGTGATGTTGGATCACCTCCGAATATGTGCATGGTAGGTTACACAACAATTTTGGTGGTGTTTGGAACAACTCTAGCCACGTTCGAGGACGAACGCATGTTTAAGTGGGAGAGAATGTAACGACCCGGTCAGTCGTTACGTAGAACTTGCATTAAAAATTACTGTTATTGACTTGTCATAGGTTGGTTATACTGTTCTTGATGTGTTAGAGTTGGTAGGCTCGGAATCGGAATGGTTGTGGTGAGAATTTAGCCATTTAGTCTTTAAAAATAGTCTTAAAATGGAAAAGTCAACTAAGGGTTGACTTATTGGTAAACGACCTCGGAATGCGGATTTTATGGCTCGGATAGATTCGTTAGGTGATTTGGGACTTAGGAGTGTGTTCAGAATATTTTTGGGAGGACCGGTGTAGGCTTGAATTGGCGAAAGTTAGTTTTTGGTAATTTTCGGTCGGCAGTGGAAAATACGCTATCAGGGTCGGAATGGAATTCCGGAAGTTGGAACAGGTTTGTAATGTCATTTTTGATATGTCTGCAAAATTTCAAGTCAATTAGAGTTTTCCTGAATAATTTCGCTATCGTTGGTGAATTTTAGAAATTTCAAAGTTCTTAGGCTTGAATCCGATGTGATTTTGGTGTTTTGATGTTATTTTTAGTGTTTTGGGAGTGCAACTAAGTTTGTATGATCATTTATGATGTGTTGGTAAATTTGGTTAGGGTCCCGAGGGGCTCGGGATTGATTTCGGGTAATTAACGAAAGTTTTAAAGTTGGTAAAATGCAGCTTCAGCTATTGGTGCTGGTGTAACCCCACGTGCGAAAGTGTAACCGCGGGTGAGGGCCCGCAGGAGCGAGCAAAGATCCGCAGATGCGAAATTTGGGAAGCTCAGCAGAGGATCGCAGGTGCGGGAGGAGGATCGCACCTACGAAGTCGCAGGTGCGGAGAA
>MDKJ01088195.1:0-49115 GCA_005239525.1 Nicotiana knightiana
ATTAAAGCACATAAAATGCGAGGTATATAATGCTTAAAATCACGAATTCTAGCCACACATGAAATACCAGCAAACCAGCCAAGTTCCAAAACAAAAAATCGATCCGTTAACCATCTGAAATCAATCCCGAGCCCCTCGGGGCCCCAACCAAACATACCAACACACCCCAAAGCATTATTCCAACTTAGGCGAGCCTTCGAAACACCAAAAACAACATGAAAACACAAAACTTACATCAAATTCAAGCCTATGATTTTGCCAACTACGCCGAAACCAACCAAAACACCTCCGATTGACCTGAAATTTTGCAGAGATATCCAAAATGATATTACAAACCTGCTCCAACTTCCGTAATTCCATTCCGACCTCGATAGCGTATTTTCCACTGCGGACCAGAAATTGCCAAAAACTAACTTTCGCCAATTCAAGACTAATTCTTCACCGGACATCACAAATATATTCTGAACGCACTCCTAAGTCCCAAATCATCTAACGAAGCTATCCGAGCTATAAAATCCGTATTCCGAGGTCATTTACCAATAATTCAACTCTCAATTGACTTTCTCAAGTATTAGGCTACTTTAAAAGGCTAAATGCCTAAACCCTCACCATAACCACTCCGGACCCAAACCAATTGATCCAACACATCAAAAACAGGATAGCGATAAATAGCAAATGCAGAAATAGGGGAAACGGGGTAAATCTCACAGAATGACGGGCCGGTTCGTTACATCCTCCCCCTCTAAAACAAATATTCATCCTCGAACGGGTCTAGAAACATACCAGGAGTCTCAAATAAGTGAGGATATCTTCTCCGCATCTCCCGCTCGGCCTCCCAGGTGGCATCCTCCACCGGCTGCCCTCTCCACTGAACCTTCACTGAAACTATATCCTTAGACCTCAGCTTCCTGACCTGTCGACCCAAAATAGCCACTAGCTCCACCACATATGACATATCACCCTCGTGCTGAACCGTGCTGAAGTCCAAAACATTGGAAGGGTCAACAACATACTTCCGGAGCATCGAAACATGGAATACATGATGAATACTCGATAAACTGGGAGGCATAGCAATCCTATAAGACACCTCCCCAATCCTCTTAAGCACCTCAAATGGCCCAATGAACCTGGGACTCAGCTTCCCTCTCTTCTCGAATCTCATAACACCCTCCATGGGTGACACCTTCAGCAACACCTTATCCCCAACCATGAAAGACACATCTCGGACCTTCCGGTCCGCAGAACTCTTCTGCCAAGACTGCGTCATGCGAAGCCGCTCCTGAATCAACTTCTCCTTACTCAATGCATCCTGAACAAAGTCTGTGCCCAATAGCCTAGCCTCGCCTGGCTCAAAGCAACCAACCGGAACCTACACCTCCTACCATAAAAAGCCTCATATGGAGCCATCTGGATACTCAATTGATAGCTGTTATTATATGCAAACTCCACTAATGGCAGAAACTGATCCCATGAACCACCAAAGTCAATCACACAAGCACGCAAAATATCCTCCAAAATCTGAATGGTACGCTCTGACTACCCATCGATTTGAGGATGAAACGCTGTGCTTAACTCAACCTGAGTACCCAACTCTCTCTGTACGGTTCTCCCAAACTGAGATGTAAACTGAGTGCCTCTGTAGGAAATGATAGAAACTGGAACCCCACGCAATCGGACAATCTCCCTGATATAAATCTCAGCTAACCTCTCTGATGAATACGTAGTATCAACAGGAATGAAATGCACGAACTTGGTCAACTGATCCACAATAACCCATATATCATCAAACCTCCTCGAAGCCTGTGGGAGTCTAACTACGAAGTCCATGGTGATCCGCTCCCATTTCCACTCCGGAATATCAAACCTCTAAAGCAATCCACCAGGTCTCAGCCACAAACTCCAAAATATCCTTCTTCATCCTCCTCCACCAATAATGCTTCCTCAAGTCCTGATACATCTTCGCGGCACCCGGATGGATGGAATACCGCGAACTATGAGCCTCTGCTAGAATCAAATGTCGAAGCTCATCTACATTAGGCGCGCAAATCCGGCCTTGCATCCTCATGACCTCATCATCACCAATAACCATATCCCTAGCATCACCACGACGGACCACGTCTTGAAGAACAAGCAAATGTGGATCATCATACTAGCGTGCTCTAATCTGATCGTAAAGTGAAGACCTGGAGGCTATACAAGCCAACACCCGTGGGGGCTCTGATAGATCCAATCTCACCAAATGACCTGCTAAGGCCTGAACATCAAGAGCTAATGGCCGCTCTGCTACTGGAAGGTAAGCTAAACTTTCCAAACTCTCTGTTCTGCGACTCAAGGCATCGGCCACTACATTGGCCTTCCCCGGATGATATAAAATAGTGAGGTCATAATCCTTGAGGAGCTTTAACCATCTCCTCTGACGCAAATTCAAGACCTTCTGCCTCAGCAGATACTGCAAACTGCGATGATCAGTGAAAATCTCACACTGCACTCCATACAAATAATGCCGCCGAATCTTCAAGGAATCAACAATGGCAGCTAACTCAAGATCGTGCACTGGGTAATTCTTATCGTGCACCTTCAACTGTGTTGACGCGTAGGCAATCACCCTACTGTACTGCATCAATACCGCTCCCAAGCCAACTCTAGAAGCATCCCAATAAACTGTGTAAGAACCCGAACTAGCAAGAAAAACCAGTACTGGAGCTGTAGTTAATGCTGACTTGAGCTTATGAAAGCTCTCCTCACACTCATCAGACCATCTGAATAGAGCACCCTTCTGGGTCAATCTAGTCAAAGGAGAAGCAATCAAAGAGAATCCATCTACAAAGTGACGGTAATAACCTGTCAAACTAAGGAAAATCCTAATCTCTGTAGCTGAGGACGGTCTGGGCCAACTCTGCACCGCCTCTATCTTTTTTGGATCAACCTGAATCCCCTCACTGGACACCAAGTGCCCTAAGAAAGCTACCGAACCAATCCAAAACTCACACTTGGAGAATTTTGCATAAAGTTTCTCCTCCTTCAACCTCTGTAACACAACTCTCAAATGCTGAGCATGCTCTTCCTGGCTACGAGAATAAACCAGGATGTCATCAATGAACACAATGACGAAGAATCAAGATAATGCTGAAAACACGCAGTTCATCAATTGCATGAACGCAGCTGGGGCATTTGTCTGCCCAAATGACATAACCAAGAACTCATAATGACCATATCTGGTTCAGAAAGCGGGCTTCAGAAAATCAGAATCCCGAATACTCAACTGATGATACCCAGACCTCAAATCAATCTTGGAAAACAGTCTGGCTCCCTGAAGTTGGTCAAACAAATCATCAATGCAAGGAAAGGGATATCGGTTCTTCACCGTAACCCTATTCAACTGCCGATAGTCAATACACATACGCATGGACCCATCCTTCTTCTTTACGAACAACACCGGTGCACCCCAAGGTGACATACTAGGCCGAATGAACCCCTTATCCGGGAGCTCCTGAAGCTGCTCTTTCAATTCCTTCAACTCCACTGGTGCCATACGATATGGTGGAATAGAAATAGGCTGAGTGCCTGACACCAGGTCAATACCAAAATCGATATCCCTGTCAGGAGGCATGCCTAGCAGGTCTGCAGGAAACACATCCGGAAAGTCACGGACCACAGGAACTGAATTGATGGCGGGAGTCTCACCATCGACATCCCTCACAAAGGCCAAATAAGATAAACACCCTTTCTCAACCATGCGCTGAGCCTTCAGGTAAAAAATCACCCTTCTAGGCATATACTCGGAAGAACCTCTCCACTCAACCCTCGGACACCCCGATATAGCTAAGGTCATGGTCTTAGTGTGACAATCAAGAACAGCATGGCACGGATATAACAAATTCATGCCAAATATCACGTCAAAATCGACCATGCTCAGTAACAATAGGTCAACTCGGGTCTCCAGACCCCCAAAAGATATAATGCACGACCGATACACACAGTCCACAACAACAGTATCGCCCACTAGAGTCTACACATGAACAGAGGTGACTAGAGACTCACGGGGCATATTCTGAAAATCGGCAGAATATGAAGAAACATAGGAATATGTAGAACCAGGGTAAAATAAAGCCAAGGCATCACGGAAAAAGACTGAAACAATACCTGCGATCACGGCATCTGGGACCATAGCATCCGACCTGGCTGGAAATGCATACATGCGAGCCTGACCACCCCCTCTAGGGCGGCCTCTAGCTGACTGACCACCACCCCTGGCTGCTGGGCGGGTGGTGAAATGACTAGAGCCGAAGTCGAGGGCTGGCCCCTCTGCTGAGAAGATCCACCAGAACGGCGGGGACACTGCCTCCACACGTGCCCAACCTCTCCACACTCAAAGAAACTCCCTGGAGCTGGAGGCGGGGACTGATAGAAACCCCTAGCACCTGTACAGCCACTGGAAGACTAATGCATAGAAGAACCCTGAACTGGAGGTGCTCGAGATGCACTCTGAGCTGGGAGGGCACCAAATTAAGTACGGCCTGACTGAGAACCACGAGGACCCTGCCCCGATGAGGCACCACTATACGCTGGACGGCCTGACCGAGGAGGCCTGAATGAACGGCCCCTTCCATGCTGAAATTTTCCCCTAAAGGGAGCACCACTGGAACTGCCCGAACCATGAGGCCTCTTGGCCTTCCTCTCCTCCCGCTCCTGGCGGCGAACAGACTCAATATCTCAAGATATGTCAACAACCTACTCGAATGAAGCACCCGATACTCTCTCCCGAGTCATAGGCAACCGAAGCTGAAAAGAAAGACCATCCACAAACTTCCTCACCCTCTCCCTATCAGTAGGGAGAATCTCAGCACCATACCTAGCCAACTCGGAGAACCACATCTCGTACTGAGTAACTGATAACTCTCTCTGGCGCAGCTGCTCAAACTGCCAGCGCTGCTCCTCTCTGTGGGACTGTGGAACATACTTCTCCAAAAAGATCATGGAGAACTGCCGCCAGGTAAGAGGTGCTGAACCGACCAATCTACACCTCTCGAGCGACTCCCACCATGTAAAGGAAGCACCCGTAAACTGAAATGTAGCAAATGAGACCCCACTGGTCTTCGAAATACCCGTGGTACGTAGTATCCTCTAGTATCTATCTAGAAATCCCTGGGCATCCTCGCCCTTTGTACCGCTAAAAGTCGGAGGTTGAAGTCTGCTGAATCTCTCCAACCTGGGCTGCTCGTCCTCAAGCATAGCAGGGACCACATAATCCTTGACCGGAGCAACTGGCTGAGCTGGGGCTGCTCCCGGTGCCTTAATACCCTGTGCAGCCTGCTTAGGTGCCCGGGCAGCTAGAGTCTAATTTCCTCCCCCGGCCTCAGCTGTAGTGGCAGTAGAAGACATGGCGACTACCTGAGCCAAACTGGTGCATACTGTCAATATCTGAGACAAGGCCTCCTGAAGACCCGGAATAACCATAGGGACACCATCAGCGGGAACCTAATCGTGATCGATAGGGGATCCTGAGGTACTGCCCGGCTGCTGCGTGGGCTGGCCCCTACCTCTACCACGGCCTCGACCGCAGCCTCGACCTCTCGCTGGTCTAGCCGGTGACTGGTCACTCTGATCGGTGCGACGTGTCCTCACCATCTGTGAGAGAATGAGACAACGTAAGTTCAGATTTCAAGAACCAATAGATCAACACGAAATAGTTCAAGAAAGATAGAAATGTTTCCTAAAAGTTTGGCAGCCTCTCGAAGATAAGTACAGATGTCTCCGTACCGATCCGCAAGACTCTACTAAACCTGCTCATGACCGTTGAGTCCTATGTAACCTAGGGCTCTGACACCAAACTTTCACGACCCCAAATCCTAAACTGGCTGTGATGGCGCCTATCGTGCAACTAGGCTAGCCAATATATCAAATGTTCACAATTTCTTTTAAAATCCCGTTTCCCTAAATCCGAGCATTTCATAAAAATACAGAAATTACTAAATAGAGTAGATCAACATGATGCAATACTGTCAATCCCAAAACCCGAAGCCAACTATCATGAGCATCTAGAAGAATAAGTCATAATATACTATCATAATACAAAACCTCCGAATGAAATGTAGATACAACAGGGAGGGAAAAACAGAGATGCTGCGGACGCTGAACAGCTACCTCTATATCCCTCAAATCTGGCTTCGCTGCAGACTAAAGGCTAATGCCTGATGTCTGGTCCTGAATCTGCACACAGAGGTGCAGGGAGTAATGTGAGTACACCAACTCAGTAGTAATGAAAATAAATCAGGTCTGAGCAGCAAGAACACATAAAACCAATGTCACCAAATCAAAAGAGGCACAACCTTACTTCTAATAGTATAAAATAGATATATGAAATCGTCATGCCTTAAAAATCAACTTCCGAAAACCCCTTTTAAAATTATGTTTTCCAACAACTTCAACCGAAAGGTTTATTATAAAAATGAAATGAATCATATAGAGGCCCCTCGGGCAAAACACTTTTCATAAGCTCAGCATGAAAGTAGTAAAGTCACAAACAGCCCCTTGGGCAAAACGTGAATCATAATCAGCCCCTCGGGCATGCCTTACAGTTACTCAGAATCAGTCCCTCAGTACCTCACAATAACTCAGCACCTCACAATCACTCATGCCTCCCAATCGCTCTTCACTCGTCACTCGGCACTCGGCACTCGATAGGTACCTGCGCTTATTGGGGGTGTGTACAGACTCCGACTTCGGAGGGGCTCCTTCACCCCAAGCGCTAATAAGCAAGCAAAATAATGGCATCAATCACTCTCAGGCTCTCGGCCTGTCTCATATCAAAAATATCCTCACAACATCCCTCGGCCTCACTCAGTTAGACACTCTCAACATGCCACTCGGGCCATGAATAAAACGGGGTTCTCTACCCAAATAGTGTTTCATTTCAAGAAAATCGTAATATTATCAAATAGGAGTGTCAACAATTTCACAAGAAAGACTAAGTGTTTAATCATAATTTTGAAGTAGTGAGAATATTAGAAAAATAGCCCCCCCCCAAGGGGTTAAAACAATTCGGCACTAGGCCCCAACATGGCTTACAGCCCAAATATTACACAATTCTTCAGAACATAATTAACATAACGGTTTGATTCAAATATGCAACTCATTAGTTGCCGCGGAGAGGACCTAGTCCAATCCAAAAATCAGTACGCGCCACATACTCGTCATTCGACATGTGCGCCATTCCAAAATCAGTAAGAAAATATGTAGTCCAAGGTTCCATACCCTCAGGGCAATATTTATAGCCATTACTTACCTCTACCAGGCCATAACACAAGTCTGCTATGCTTTTGCCCCTCAAATTGGATCCCGATTGCTCCGAATCTAGCCAAAACTAGTTCAACATCGTTAACTTATACTCAAGGAACACAACCCAATCGAAAATTATCAATTTATAGAAGAATCTCAAAATTTGACCAAACCCGAGCCCCGGGCCCCCGTCTCGGAATCCAATAAAAATTACATCAAAAGAACCCTTATCCTCCCACGAGTCCGTACATACCTAGAACATCAAAATCAGACCACAATCGCCCACTAAAATTACCAAAAGAAATTTCCAAACCTTTCCTCCCATTTTTGCCAAATTCTCTACTTAATTCCATAAATTGCATGGTCAAAATCAAGACAAATTCATGAAATTAAACCAAAAATGATTGAAGAACACTTACCACAAGAATCCTACTGAAAATCTCGTCCCAGTCCTCCTTCTCCCGAGCTCTCTAATGGAATATTGAGTTATGGCCAAAAACCCCCGATTAGAACTTAAAAAATTTCTGCCCACCTCATTTTTCTTCATCGCGAACGCGTCACTAGGACCGCGTTCGCATAAAACCATTCAATAGGACCCTAATTTAACTCTACGAGAACGCGGCTTCAAGCCCACAAACGTGAAGCACTGCTACCCCCAGGCCTTCGCGAACGCACCCTCTGACCCGCGAACGCATAGGTCAAAGGCCTGGGGTCCTCAAAGGCTCACAACTTTACGCGAACACACACACACACCCGCATTCGCGATGGCCACCCAACTCTAACACTCTGAGTTTGCATTCCTTCGCCCGCAAACGCATTGAACAACTGGCCCCCCTTCCACCAAACACTCTATGCGAACGCGAGCCCTTTCCGCGAACGCATAGAGTAAAACTCTGTTGTAGAAACACCAGCAAACCAGCCAAGTTCCAAAACAAAAAATCGATTCGTTAACCATCCGAAATCAATCCCGAGCCCCTCGGGGCCCCAACCAAACATGCCAACAAACCCCAAAGCATTATTCCAACTTAGTCGGGCCTTCTAAACACCAAAAACAACACGAAAACACTAAATTTACATCAAATTCAAGCCTATGAACTTTAAAACTTCCAATTTTGCCAAATACGCCGAAACCAACCAAAACACCTCTGATTGACCTGAAATGTTGCAGACATATCCAAAATGACATTATGAACCTGGTCCAACTTCTGGAATTCCATTTCAACCTCGATAGCCTATTTACCACTGCAGACCGAAAATCGCCAAAAACTAACTTTCGCCAATTCAAGCCTAATTATTCACCAGACATCACTAAAATATTCTGAACACACTCCTATGTCCCAAATCACCTAAAAAGCTATTCGAGCCATAAAATCCGCATTCCGAGGTCATTTACCAATAAGTCAACTATTAGTTGACTTTCTCAACTATTAGGCTACTTTAAAAGGCTAAATGCCTAAACCCTCACCATAAACACTCCGGACCCAAACCAACTGATCCAACACATCAAAAACAGGATAGCGATAAATAACAAATGCAGAAATAGGGGAAATGGGGTAAATCTCATGGAACGACCGGCCGGGTCATTATAGTTACCTCGCACTCCACGTAGGTTCGACTCTGTTTGGGTAATAGTGGATCGGCTCACGAATCAGCTCACTTCTTGCCTGTCAAGTCCATCGATACTGCAGAACAGTATGCTCTATTGTATATCAAAGAAATAGTCAGGATCCATGGCACTTCAGTATCTATTATCTCAGATCGAGGGGCCCGTTTTACAGCTTACCTTTGGAAGAAATTTCAGCAAAGTTTGGGTACGCAGGTAAATCTCAGCACAACATTCCATCCACAAACTGATGGGCAGGCAGAGCGGACCATTCAGACGCTTGAAGACATGTTACGGGCTTGTGTATTAGATTTCAAGGGTAGCTGGGATGATCACTTGTCGCTTATAGAATTTTTTTATCATAACAGTTTCCATGCTTGTATTTAGATGGCCCCATTTGAGCCATTGTACGGAAGGAGGTGTAGGTCTCCGATTGGATGGTTCGAGGTTGGCGAGGCGGAACTGCTAGGACCGGGCCTTGTGCACCAAGCTATGGAAAAAGTTAGAGTCATTAAGAAGAGGATGAAAACTGCTCAGAGTCGTCAGAAATCCTACGCGGACGTTCGTCCTAGAGATATGGAATTCCGAGTAGATGATTGGGTATTCTTGAAGGTGTCTCCCATGAAGGGAGTAACGCGGTTTGGGAAGAAAGGAAAATGGAGCCCTAGGTATGTCGGGCCGTATAGGATTGCTCAAAGGCTAGGACATGTGGCTTATAGGCTGGAATTTCTCCATGAGATGTCATTAGTGCACCCGGTGTTCCATGTGTCTATGTTGAAGAAAGTGGTCGGAGATCCATCAGCCATCGTGCAAGTTGAGATTATTGAGGTTATTGAAGAATTATCGTATGAGGAGGTTCTGGTTGCTATTCTTGATAGGCAAGTCCGTAGATTGAGGAACAAAGAAAAATATCCCCATTTGTTTGAATAAATCTAGTAGTGATCGTGCGAATTTTCATCTCTAAGTAATTATATGTTATGTTCAGTTTCGTGCAAAAGCACCCCATTTTCCCCTCATTGCTCTACTATTGTAACTTTCAAGTCGTGCCATAATTGTGTATGTTGTGACTATTTGAGTAATGTGCAACCCATTGGAGTAAATGAAATTATTTGAAACTCATGTGATGGTTAAATGATTAATTGAAGTGTAGATTGGTAATGATTAATTGAAGTGTATATGGAATGTTGGAGTGATTGAATTATATGGGACTTGTCGAGGTGACCAAATTATGTGCAAGGCGATGAAATAACTAGTTATGCGTGCAATTGGTTAAGAACATGTGTTTCAGGGGCTCTGACAGGTAGATAGGCCTAATTACAGAGGAAACTCTGGCGAAATTTTCAGAAAATGTCGGAGGTAGAAAAAAAAATTCGGGGTTGGCATATTGTGTTTTTAAAACCAAATGATTTCCCGATCCTCATTCGAGGACGAATGATTTTTAAGTGGGGGAGGATGTAAAGACCCGTAAAATTTCTATGTCTAAAATAATGCCCGAATAGGTCCCTGTGCTTTTATAACTGTAGAAATTCCTAAAATGGTCCTATGTTGAGTAAAAAGTATCCCAGAACTTGAAAGATGAAATTTTCCAGAAATTGCACGTTATGCGATAAACTATGCGATCGCATAACAGGTATGCGGACCGCATAGTGGTCGCACACCTGGACAATTTCCTGTCCATTTTGAGGAAAGCTATGCAGCCTAGAATGCGATCGCATTTCACGAATACGGGCCGCATAGTTGTCGCATTCTTTCCCCATTATTTTGCGATGGAGGTTATACGACGCACTATGCGATCGCATAACAGGTGTAACGACCCGACTGTCGTTTTGAGCTCTAGCGCGTCGTTCAGCGGTTTGAAGTCGTGAGAAACTCCATTTCAGGTGTTATGACTTGTAGGTGTGGTTGGAATTGAATTTCAGGAAGTTTAGAATTGATTTGGAAAAAAAATTCTCATTTCAGAAGCTTTAAGTTGGAGAAATGGACTAGGACTGGAATTTTGAGTAAACGACCTCCGAATCAGGATTTAAAGAATCCAGCAGGTTCGTATGATTATTTCGGACTTGGGTGTATGTCCAGCTCGGGGTTTGGATAACCCGGGATCGTTTCGACGTATATTGTGAAAGTTAGCATTTTAGAAGGATTTCATGAATTTGGGCTTGAGGTGCAATTCAGTGAGGTTGATGTCCGTTTGGGATTCTGAGTCTAGGAATAGCTCCGTATGGTGATTCTATATTTGGGAGTGCGATCGGAAGTGAATTTGGATGTCCGTAGGTCATTTTGAAGCCATTTGGCTAAAGATGGAAATTTGAAGGTTTTTGGGAAATCCGACCGACAGTGGAAGTTTTGATATCGAGGTCGGAATGAGATTTCGGAAGATGGAGCAGGTTCATAATGTTAAATATGGCGTGTGCGCCAAAATTTGAGGTCAATTGGACGTGATTTGATTTGTTTCGACATCAGATGTAGAAGTTGGATGTTTCTAAGTTCATAAAGTTGGAAACTGGGTGCGAATCGTGGTTTCGATGATGTGCGATGTGATTTGAGGCCTCAAGAAATTCCGCATTATGTTTTGGAACATGTTGGTATAATTGGACGGGGTCCCGGGGGCCTCGGGTGGATTCCCGGTTGTTAACGGATCAATGCTTGAAGTTGAAGAAGGCTGAAGGTTGTTGTCATCTGGTCTAACCGCACCTGCGAGGCTTTGACCGCAGGTGCAGAGCCGCGGGTGCGGCTAAGGTTGCCGCTTGTGCGAGTATTGGGCTGGAGTTGAGGAGGCTGCAGGTGCGGAAGAGGGGTTGCACCTGCGGAAGAGCAGGTACGAAGAAGGGGTTGCAGAAGCGAGAGATGTTGGCTTGAGTCAGAGTCACACCTGCGATGGAATTTCCGCAGGTGCGGAGCCGCAAAAGCGGATTTTGTACCGCAGGTGCGAAAGGAGGCCTAGGCAGAATGTTTTAAAGTCGGGTTTTTGTCATTTCTCACCCATTTTTCATTTGTCATGGGCGATTTTGGAGAGCATTTTCAAGGGGGATTTTCGTCACGCATCAAGGTAAGTAAATTCCTTCCGTTTGTTAGATAAATACAAGATTATATGCATGGATTAGGCATGGAAATTGGAAGGAATTTGGGAAATTTTTTGAAGAAACCTAGAAAATGTAAGTTTGGAATTTAGCCACGAATTTGAGTATGGAATGTAGAGTAAATTGCATGATTGAACTACTAGGGCTATGGGTAGAATGTATCTTCGAGAATTTCAGATTTCCGCGCACGTGGGCCCGAGGGCATTTTGGTCATTTTTGAGAGCATTAGGATGAATTTTCATTGCTTTGCCGTAATGTGGTAGTTTCGGAGCGTTGTGCGTCCGTTGGAGTTATCGGAGGGGCTTGGGAGCCGGTATTGGAATTTCGGAGCGAGGTAAGTCTCCTTTCTAACTTTCTAAGGGGGAATCGTCCCCCTAAGTGACTTAAATCAGTACATGCTATTAATATTCGCGGGCTACGTATGCATGAGGTGACAGGAGTCCGTGCGTAGCTACTATTATGCCATGTCCGGGTAGCCTAGGACCCACTAGCATGACTTATGTGTGTACCTGTAATGCTGCCTGTAATATTAAACTGCTTATATAATCGAAAATGTAATTGAATATCTAAAAGAAAACTAGAGTTTCTTTTGTTAATCTTCTAGGAAGAGAATTGATTCCTCTGTGGATATTTTTGTACCTGGACTGGGTTGTAACGTGGAATACCATTAAACTTGACAAATGAGTTTCAAAAATAAAGATTTTAAAACCTATATTTCATGATTTGTTTTAATAAGAATTTACCACCTTCCTAAGAAAAACATGTTTTCTTGATAAAATACAGATTTATTATATGGATATGTGTAACTTTGGGTGCCTGATTCGCTTTAAATGATTCGCGAGCAGGATGACCCTGTATTTGTGTGTGTGTTCATATGAGAACCTGAGTTGCAGGTATGTTTCGCGAGCAGGCTAGCCATATTATTTTAACCGCGTCGCATGATCGATTCGCGAGCGGGGAAGATAGATGCATCTATGCTTCGAGTCGTTCGACCCTTCGGCAGTGCACAATTTATTATTGTTGGTCAGCGTCGTTCGACCCTCGCCATTGCTTGCGCATGATATTTGCTGTGTAGTTGCTATGACTTTGCCTGATTGCTAGCCTGAAATATTAAATTATCAAGTGAAATGACAGAGATTTAAAGTTATTAAAAGATTTTGGAAGAAGTTGTTCCTTCTGTTGAATTGTTATTATTTGATTAAATAACCATGTTGACTAATTGTAAATATGACGAAGATATAAAGTGTTAAACGTGAACGGAGTGGACGATATTTAAATCTTGTATTTTATAAATTGCCTATGATAAATCATGCTTAGTTTCATACCTAAATATTCTAAATTGACCTTTAGTAAGTGTCTAATTTTACCTCTCGTCACTACCTCTCTGAGGCTAGGCGGGCGACTTACTGAGTACAGTTTGTTTGTGTACTCATGCTACACTTGTTGTGCATTTTATTGCACAGGTACATTCACATTAATTGGAGGATTCAGAGATTTAGGCGAGATGCATCATCCGGAGTCGATCCGCAGCTGACAGAGTCTCCTTCGTACTGTATTTATCACATTTTAAATTTCCTTGTCCAGTTGTATTTCAGACAGGCTTTGTAATGATTATATAGATTCTTAAAAATCGCTCATGTACTTGTGACACCGGGTTCTGGGATATGTTGGGATATAATTGCTTAAGTGCAATCTTTAAACCATTGTTTTTAACTAACCGATTTTTATTCTGTTAATATGTAATTAAGTGAAAGGAATGTTTTCATAAATGTTAAAATTGGAAAGTTAGTTCAATTAAATAACGAGTTGGCTTGCCTGACATGGATGTTCAGCGCCATCACAACCTTAGGGTTGTTTGGGTCGTGACAACAGGTATGCAGGCCGCATAGTGGTCGCATACCTGGGCAGTGTGGTTCCCATTTTGGCCAATTTGAAGGCCAACTATGTGACAGGAATGCGGACAGTTCCTGACCGTATTTCTGTGTCGGGGCTCAAATTTTCTAAATTTAAAACCCGACCCCCTCTTTTATAAAACATCCCTTCCCTTCATTTTTCACTATTTTTCTGACCAAAAATAGAGAGAGAAGAAGAGAGTTCTTGAGAGAGAAGGTTTCAACATCATCCAATTTAATTTTCCAAAATCACTCAAGCCCGCAAATTCTCGAGTTATTGTCATCTTCTTCACTCAAAGAGGTAAGTCTTCACCCTATTTCTCCACGTAAATTGGTTCTTGAAAATAAAAAGTGAAATATTGCATGCATGTGAGTTAAACCACGTAATCTAGTAAAGGGAAAAACAGGTTTGGGTAATTATTCTCCAAAGGGGTTTAGTAGTATAAGGGTCATATAGTGTTTGATAAAATGCTCAATTGAGTACAAGATTCCTAATTCTATGAGAAATATGTCACATTGTGGAATAGATTGACGGTGCTAGGCGGTCCGGTGAATTGTGATAAAAATTAAAATGGGACGACTCGAGGTATGTATGACTAACTTTAATCTTGTAGAGTCACCTTGTTGGTGTCCAAACGTTCAGTATGAGCTTCTTGCTGAGTATATGTGAATTGATTGTCCAGTTATGTTGAGGTGTGAGATTTCATTCTCTGATTTTCTTTTTCGACTATCGTGATAATTCAAATTGTGAAAGGTGATTTATATGTGATTACTCTATCATGTGCAAGGTTCGTTAAATGCTTGAGTATGTTGGTATGAAAGAATGGTAACAAACTCAAATGTGTAAATGTATCTAAGTTATAAGGGTTGTGTAACAAGTGATGAAAGAGAGATGTGAATTGATCTTATTGGGCTAAATGACCATGGAAATATCGTATATGACTCATTGTTGGCAAGGTTTATTGTGGGTTAACTTCATATGGATTGTTGGTTGTAATGAATTTATATTCTTGTTGATGAGCATCTTTGTAGTTGAATTAATAGGATGATAAAGACTATTGTGAACACATGATTGTTTGGGTGTTATGAAGTTGTACTATTGATGATATGAAGCCCTGTGATTAAATTGTGGGATGTTATTGTTCGCTATGAAATGTGATTGTAAGGTGGGATCGGGTTGCACACCACAATAGAAATGTAAGGTGGGATCGGGTTGCACGCTGCAACAGAAGTAATAAGGGTGTGATGTGATTGTAAGTTGGGATCGGGTTGCACGCTGCAACAGATATGTAAGGTGGGATCGGGTTGCACGCCGCAACAGAATTGTAAGGTGGGATCGGGTTGCACGCCGCAACAGAAATGTAAGGTGGGATCAGGTTGCACGCCGCAACAGAAATGTAAGGTGGGATCATGTTGCGCGCCGCAACAGAAGTAAGAAGGGTGTAATGTGATTGTGAGGTGGGATCGGGCTGCGCTACGCAACAGGGGAAACGATTGAAATAAGAAACTGTAGAAACCTCAGTTGTGATTCTCTATATCCCTATGCAATACTTGTTTGGGTTTCTTTAATTGCCTCATATATGTGTATTGTTTGATTTTACATTGAGTAAAGTTTGTTATACATACTAGTACTATTCAATGGTATTAACGTCCCTTTTGCCGGGAGCTACATCTTTTATATACATGGAGGTGGGTCCATAGCAGGTAGCTCAGCTCACCGTTAGTGGTGCCTCCTCCTTATTTTTCAGCAGTACTGGTGAGCCCCACTTCCTCCCCGGGTCGTGTGTAATTCATGCCATCTCTTTTAAGTATGTTATGTATTATAAGGTATAGCCGGGGCGTTGTTGCCGGCAAGTATTGTATAAACTTCTAGTATTCGTAGAGGCTCCGTAGACATGATGTGGGTGTAAATATGTATTTTGGGTAGTAACTGTACGTATTCGAAATCGTGGCCCGTATTGGAAAGTTATGTACGTATTATGTATGTTTTTGGGAATCAACTGTCGAAATGCTAAAAGAGAAATAAACTTAAGTTGCTATTTCATATGGAATATGGTGCATTGTATATACGGGGAAACGCGTTGGGTAGGAAAGGAAATTCAGGTCCGCTTGACCGGGTTCACCTAGTTAGGCGTCGGTTTCGTCCCTCTGTTTTGGGGCGTGACAATATATATATATATATATATGTGTGTGTGTGTGTGTATGTGTGTGTGTTTGTGTGTGTGTGTGTTATGAGTAGGTCGGAGCCTTGTTCCGATCACAGTATATCCATCAGTAGAGGCTTGTAGACATATCCTGTCAGTTAATGCAGTATGTTGGGCTTGTAGGCCTTTTATGTACATTTTGTTGGATTGTCAGCTGTAGTAGTTATGACGGCCTTTTCGGCCAATCTTTATATTGATATTTAGTCAGTATTCGCAATTGTCTTGGAATGTGGACCATGGCCAAAGTATGACATTATATGTTCAGAGTCCCTTAGTCGCAAGTTGGTACTCGAGGATAGGTAAGGCACCGAGTGCCGGTCTCGCCCCCAGGTTCAGGGCATGACAAAAGTGGTATCAGAGCAGTTCTGTCCTAGGGAGACTACAATCCATGTCTAGTAGAGTCTTGCTTATGGGTGTGTCGTGCACCACACTTATAAGCAGGAGGCTACAGGGCATTTAAGACTATCACTCTTTTTTCTTACTCTAGATCGTGTGGTAGAGCTCAGTTATAAGAAATCAATTTCCTAAAATCTATCTTATTCATAATACGACGATACCTACATCCAGAATGATGGTTGTTAGAGATATAGTTGTGGAAGAGTTGAGTTAGAGGAACTCGAGTTTGCATCATTCCTATGATGGATAAATGTGAGGTCTTTAACAGAACGTGTGTGTACCTTGCGTGTAAGCTTCTTGATAAGGAGCCTTACGGAAAAAAGATCTATCCACCTCTATGGTGAAAGGAAATCAGAGGTTCAAAAGATATATATGAGCTTCAACAAGTAAAAGGAGCAAGATAAGAAGGGTACGAGGTACCCAGTTAATGAAGATTATCGGTATTTTCAACTCGGCAAAAAAGTATAAGCATTGTGAATTACCTTTAACAGTAACAGACGTATGTAGAGTTGGCCACAACCATCTCAGTTATATCTTATTGGGGCTAACATGTGTAGTTTAAGAAAAGGACAGGATATTAAGATCCAGTTGGGGTTAGAGTAACCCAAAATGGTAAATGGATTGTTTGTGTTAGTTGATATTTCTGAAGGATATTACAAAGGTGCTAATAGATCTCCTTGTGAGGCACCCAGATGGTGCACTCAAGAATATTACAATTAGATATGAATAATGCAAAAAAGAAAATAAAAATAAATAAAAAATAATCACAAAAAAATCAGAAGATAGGAACGGAAAGCATTGAAGGGATAAATATTACCTTAGTGTGGCTCGTGTCCTGGTAGAGAGAGAATGTTAAGCAACCCTAAGAGCCACTGGATGGAGCAAAGGGAGCTAAAAGCAAAAGAATTTATTGTTCGAGTTTTCAGAATAAAGTGATAGACATAAATGTTAGCAGGAAATAAGAAAAGAGTTAATGGAGCATTATGAGAAAGATATTATACATGGCTGACAACGGTGGATCAAAAAGATGACAGTATTATAGAGTCTATTGCCAATTGAAGGAAAAGACAAGAGGTGACAGGCCTTGAGACAACAAATGAGTATAGGACATAAAGTCATATCCTCATTTCAAGAAATAAGTCCGTAAATCCAATGCTACTACCGGAAGGAAAAGTTAGACTCCAGAACAATAGAAATCAGTATGGGCTGGTGAACAAGATAAACTAAACATGAATTAGGGACTGAGTGATTGGATAATAGTCAGCATCATGAAAATTTTAGACTTCGCTCCGACGATAATAGAGTGGACAACAGAAGAAAATTCATGAGAAATTTAGAGAATGGTCATTCAGGAAGACGTTTCCCTAAAGCAAGCTAGGTGAGCAAAGTTAAGCTTAAGGGATTGTATGTGACAGTTACACTAAATGTGACCCTCGCGAGTGAGGAATTTCGTTATCCTTGTTACTGAAGGATTATCACGAGGCGAGTAAGGATCATCGATGATGTGAAAAGATGCCAAATATGAGAGGGTAAAACACTTATACATAGATCATCGTAGCACTAAATATTAGTTCTCCCCTAAAGGGGGGAATTTGGTGTGATGTGGCATTAGGTGAGAATTAAGTATTTCTAGTAACTATTGAATGGTAAATGAAGAATGTGATAAGAATGAGAAAGGGATAAGATTGCACTTATTCAAATCCTACAGATACACTACAATTCCATAACATTGTTCAAACATGACGTCAAGGAGAGGAGGTAAGGGTTCCTGCCTGAGATGTTGTTGGTAGATAAGGAGCCAGTGCGGGACGTAAGTTAAGATAAAGGAAAGGACCCATGAAAGATTCCGTAGAATATTGACACGAGAATGAGCAAATAAGTAGTTAGTAGTTGATTCAGGAAGAGCCTAGTTATGGCTAGACAAGAGGATACAGACAAATCAATAGATCGTGCAAGATAAACGGAGTTAACCCCAACATAAGGAATTCAGTCTCGTAGATATGACATTGTGACCTTGAGAAATATTCAGATAGGAGTTGGGGTAGTTAAAGATACCGTATGTGTTTTAAGGAAAGACAGTCAAAACTTCAGTTCAGAAGCAACTGTACAAGCATATAAGTATGGAGGTAAATAACTAAAGGAATTTTATATGTGAGTACGAACATCAAAAATTCTGTCGAGTATACGATGTAATAAGCTCGCAGCCTTGCATGAATCAGAGAGTCCTCCCTAAGTACTATAATGAAAGACTAGCAGAGGAAATAAGGAAGAAGGCTTTAACCTAAGCATAGTCACCTAAAGAGGAAATGGTCATGTAACAATAGTCTCACAACAACATTGTATGCACTCCATCAGCAAGTGGCCTCTATCGTGGCTAATGAACGGGAAGAAAAAACTATGTATGTATCAAAATCAAAAGGTGATAGTCAATATCATATGGGTTGTATGGAATTCCAATATGTATGGGCACTAAAATAAGTTAAGTATGCATGCAACAAGGGGGCAGAACGACCAGGAAAAGCAATTGCTTGCATTTAAAGAAAGTTGATAAGAAATGAAAGCAATTATTTAATCAATAATCTAGAGATAACTACATAATGAATGTACCTAATATTTCAGAGTATTATCCATGCGGAATATATATTGAAAATCATACAAGCGTAGAAGATTCCGGTATAGGTTAAAAGAAAGAATTTATCCCAGGTCATAGACAAAAGATTGAATTATTATAAGATTGTATCATGGATATTCCAGAGCGCCCATGAGGGGCTAAAGTAATAACTACTGCCATGAGCTGCAGATCTGGAGATAGCTTAAGCATACATAAAGTTTGATTAGAAGGAAGAGGAAACTAAAGAGTTACAACAACAATGTAAATCAGGAGTCTGATTATTGGACCTAGAAAATTATAGAAATTGTGCTTAAGAACATGGCAGAATCACTGTTAATGTAAGAGGTGCAAGTGAGATAATACAACAACCATATTCTATAATGGATCTATAAGGAAGCCAGTTAGAAGAAGTACCAACCTTATAAGAAGTCAGTATGAAGCTCTCACCGGATTGTGTATACACTAGAGGTGCATGTATTGTAATAGAGCTTTAAGATGTGAATATGAATTATACCTATGTCGAAAGGAGGTCATGAAAAATATAGAAGATGTCATGCGATATTTTAAGGTAAGTAAGGTAAAAGTGAAAAACATACGAGATACTCAGATGAAGAAGGTTTGGAATAGCCCATACTTCGGATAGAAGGCTAGAACCGCGGGGATTCAATATCCAAGAATAATAGCGGCATCACTAGTGAAATATCTTATAGCCTATGGTTTCTAGGTATCGAGAGGTCTAGTTAAGAAAGTAAAGGAAGAGTTAGAGACGATGTGATGTCTCACTTGATGTTCCAGAATAACACATGTAAATCTATGGTGCAAGGAAGTTGAAGGAAGGTTGTGAGTAGTATAAATGGATATGTATGGGTCACAAGCTAAAGTATGGTAGAGCAACAAGATTGTAGGAAGACAGGAGTATGGATAAGAAAGGGCGAGTGAGAAGATGACGAGAATGGATAAGCCTTTGGGATTAAGCCCAAAATGAGAGTGAGCTGATGGGTGCCTGAATAAGATCAAAGGAGTCTATGACTAGTAGCATTTAGAAGAGATGGAATGTTGCCCTGCTACTGAAATAAGGGTGTGATTGCGATAGATAAATGATGACATTTAGGCCTTTGGGTGATTAATGATTTGAAAAGGATTTCATGGATTGTAGGAGATTAAAAGACCCACGTAAGTGAATCACATTAGGATGTTATAAACTACGGTCATTAAAGTACAATATCACCCCTAAGTGTATTATGAACATCACTTCAAAAGTTCCCCGGTGAGACATGAGACCTAGCAGTAGTATTACATAAGAGGCCAAGTTATCGATATTAAGATGAATCAACAATGGATGGACAAAGTTCACAAAGTATGAGATGAGATTAGGCCGTCATTATTAAGATGAACAGTAAGGGGGGGCATTAAAGGACATAGCTTATTGCATATAGGATAAGCAACGAAAGTAACCTGGAGTTCGGTAGCAGCCCTTAATAATGATAAATCAAAGTAAGAGTTGTGGAAGTAAAGTCATACATATGGATAAACGGATCTATGACAGAAGGTAGTACAGTTACGAGATTTGAAGGATTCCGACTACAACTCGTGGTGTGAGAAAGAAGCTTAAAGGGGGAATTCCCTGGCCCTTAGAATTATTAACGAAAAAGTTGCTTAGATGGCAAAGAAAGTGCTAAAGTATTCAGAGTACATAATTTATGAAAATGATAAGTATATCAGTCAACATTCGAGGACGAATGTTCCAAAGAGGGGAAAGATGTTACATCCCGCATTTTCATACGATAAAGTTTCGTCGTAAGTTAATCGACACAAGTTCGAGAATGAAATTATTTTTTGATTATATGCATTATGATATTTTAAACAAGTGATGAGTAAATTTTTGAAGGTAAGAGGGTAAGCAAATCGAAGAAAATGAATTTCATCGAAGTTTGACATTTTGGGATAAAATATGGCCCGAGCTAAAATACCTGATATTTATGGACTAGTACCATACAAGGTACCACATGGACATGATAGTGAGGTGTATAAGGTATGCTAAAAATGAACAATATTTTAAGTAATTTGGTACATTTTTTAATTATGTGGGTAATTGGTTAATTACCGTGTAACGAGACATTACCTAATTAACAAATAAGTTTGACAAAGATTAATAATTCCAACCCCAAAACGTGGCAGCTAGCCACCTTCTAAAGAAATGACTAAGAGTCATTTCTTGATTAGGTGGAATAATATTACACATTCGCTCCATTCATACGTTTTCCATACTAAAGACTACACCATCAAAATATTACTCATTCTTACAACAAAACTCTTTCAACCAAGATTCAACGTTAGCCATTCTACTAATCTTCGACAAATTTCATTCTCAAACATTACAACCAGGGTGAGACGCTAGCAATATTCTTCTTGCAATCAATTCCTACAAAAGAAAATCCAACAAGAATTTTTAGAGTATTAGCAACGTAAAACTTTTGTGGTTCTAAAGGAGTACGGTGCAACCTTTTCAAAGAATATCATACGAATTTTTTCCTACTCTAGGTATATTAAGGCTAGGCGCTTTCTTAATTTTGGCATGATCTCGTCATTACACAAAGTTGGATAACGAGGCATAAATAAAAATTCATATCTCGCAATTTACGTATTTTTTGGTAGTCTCGCAAGTTATAATATTCCCTTTATCGGAACCTCATATTCATTTGAGTATTTCATTCTTCCAGTCAAGAGAGAAGTGGGTTTATATATACAATATTAAGGTATTTTCATTACCATCGAGCTATAACCTATGGGCATGCCCCTATTGGGCAACCTATGATCAGATGGTAAGTTATGTACCGAGTCTACTATGGCCGAGCGCCTTTGAGCGAGCCCAGTTGGCCGTGATATAGAGCCTAGTATGGACGAGCGCCTATGAGTGAGCCTACTACGACAAAGCAGTTATATATACAGACCGAGCCTTATAAGGCCGGACAGCTATTTTACTTACTATATTGAGAAAGCTGAGTCAGTATGAGCAGGTAAGAATATCTTCACATTATCATTGACTTCCAGTTTCTTTTTGTTATTATATTATCAGTTCAGTTTTAAATTTCATCATAGCTCCTTACATAATCGGTACATCATTTCGTACTAATGTCCCTTTTCTAGGGGCGGTGCATTTCATGCGTGCTAGACAGACAGACGTGTAGACCTCATTATTAGGTGTTGCCCATGTTTAGCTTGATCGGTAAGCTTCATACCCTTCGGGGTTGTCGGGTCTAGTTCTTTACGTACAACTTTGTATATATATATATGTGTGTGTGTGTGTGTGTATGATTAGGTCGGAGCCTTGTTCCTATTACAATATATACATCAGTACAGGCTTGTAGACATATCCTGTCAGTTAATGCAGTATGTTGGGCTTGTAGGCTTTTTATGTACATTTTGTTGGATTGTCAGTAGTAGTTATGACGGCCTTGCCGGCCCAACTTTATATTGATATTTAGTCAGTATTCGCAATTGTCTTGTAATGTATCCCGTGGCCAGAGTATGACATTATATGTTCAGAGTCCCGTAGTTGCAAGTTGGTACTCGAGTATGAGTTAAGCACCGAGTGCCGGTCTCGCCCCCAGGTTCGGGGCGTGACAATGAAGGTGTTGAATGAAGCCTATGTACCCAATAACATCACCAGTGGAGAGATGGACAACATGGTAGGACAAGTGTTGGAAAGCCACAGGATCACTTTTCACAAAGACGAGTTGTCGTCGGAAGGACTGAGTCACAACAGGACACTACATATCACGGTGTAGTTTGAGAACAAATTCATGTCTAGAGTCCTAATGGATGGGAGTTGAAGTCTCAAAATTTGTCCACTAACTACTTTGAAAAGGTTGGGTAAAGGTGTGCACGAGATACGAGCAGGGAGTATGAATGTTAAAGAATGTGATGGGTCTCAAGGGCTACGATCGGAGAGACCAACCTCAGCCTATAGATAGGCCCAACCTGGTTTGATGTTGAGTTTCAAGTGTTAGATGTATCCGCCGCCTAAAACCTATTATTGTGACGATCGTGGATACATGCCGCTGGGGCCGTGGCTTCTACTCTACATCAGGCCGTGAAGTCTGAGTGGAACCATGAGGAAGTAATCATCTATGGGGACATAAGTAATCCCATTTACTGTTCCGGTCGTCGAGAATAGAAGGGAGTTGGGTAGAGAAACTTATCATCGCATCTAGTGCGTCAACATAATTGAGAAAGAAAAATGGTGGAGCAATAAAATAGAAAGCATATTTGTCATGGAAAGGGTATGAACCTAGAAAGGGTCTCGGCAAGTATATCTAGGGGATCACTAAACCGATACAGCTAAAGCGCGACGACACAACTTTTGGGCTTGGGTATGATTACACCTGGCACGAGTATCAGAATTGGTCGCCACCATGGCATGGTCCTTATTACCCTATAGAGAAACCAGTGCCATATTTGAGCCAGTTATTTTATCAAGCTAACATGATGTGGGGGTCCGAAGAAGATGAAGTTCTAGATGGCATAAGAACATGGACTACAGTGCGATAGTTGAAGAGGAGGAGGAGGAAGGCCTTATTATTCAGACAATGGAGAAGGGACCTGTTCTCAATAATTGAACTACTGCACCATCAAGGACCCGTCGAGTTCCTGGGTAGCCTTGAAATTAGCATCATTTATTTTTGAAAGAAATTTTATCGGCATTTAAGACATTTTTAGTATATTGTTTTGAAACGTTTTTGTTTTGAAATAATTTCTCAAATCATTGAACTGCATTTGTTTGACGTTTTAAATATTTATCAATGGATTGTTGTTTTAGTATTTATTATCATCCTTTACATTTTCTTTCTACAGCGTTATCATTACTCATCGTGATGAACCTACGACTGTGACATGTAATGAGACAACGCAATATAAGGATAGTGATTCAGAGGATCTGAGAGAGGATATAATACCCGAGGAAATTTTTAGAGAAGTGAAAATTTTTGAAAACAAGCCTAAGTCAAATTTGGAAGAGACTGAAATAGTTAATTTGGGAGACTCTGAAACAATCAAGGAAACTCGTGTAAGCATTCACCTATCACCATCAGAGAAAGAAGAATACATACGGTTCTTGAAGGAGTACGAGGATATTTTTACATGGTCTTATGATGGTATGACCAATTTGAGCACGTCCATAGTAGCTCATAAAAGACCTACCAACCCTATGTGTCCGCCTGTAAAGCAGAAGCTCAGAAAGTTCATGCCAGATATGAGTATGAAAATAAAAGAGGAAGTCACCAAGCAGATCAAAGCCAAGGTTCTCAAAGTGGTTGAATATCTAACCTGGTTGGCCAATGTTCTGCCAGTTCCAAAGAAATATGGGAAAGTCAGAGTGTGTGTGGACTATCGGGACTTAAACAAAGCAAGTCCAAAAGATGGTTTCTCGTTTCCCAATATACATATACTAATCAACAACTGTGCCAAGAATGACCTCCAATAATTTGTGTATTGCTTCGCAGGATATCATTAGATCTGGATAGATGAAGAGGCTGCCGAAAGACAGCCTTTCTTACACCATGGGGAGTGTATTGCTCCAAAATAATGCCGTTTGGCCTAAAGAATGCTGGAGTCACTTACATGAGGGCCATGTTCCATTTTCCACGGCATGATACACAAGGAGATAGAGGTGTACGTAGACGACGTCATCATCAAATCTAAAAATGGTACACATCACAATACAGATTGGAGGAAATTCTTTGATAGACATTGAGGGTATAATCTAAAACTGAATCCCGCAAAATGTTCCTTCGGAGTCCATGCTGGAAAGCTGATAGGGTTCATCGTCAGCCACCGAGGAATTGAGCTAGACCCATCAAAGGTTAAGGATATCTAAGATCTGCCACCTCTGAAGAACAAGAAAGATGTGATGACTTTCTTCGGGCGTCACAATTACATCAGCCGTTTCATAGCACAATCAACTGTGATCAGTGAATCGATTTTGAAAATGTTGAAGAAAGAAGCTGCAAAAAGATAGACTGAAGAATGTCAGAAAGCCTCTGACAGGATCAAGGAATATTTGTCCACACCACCGGTCCTGGTCCAGCCAGAACCTGGGAGACCTCTGCTACTTTATTTATCTGTAGTAGATGGGGCTTTCGGCTTTGTTTTGGGACAACATGATGAGACAGGAAGAAAGGAACATGCCATATACTATCGAAGTAAGAAATTCACACCCTACGAAGTGCGGTATTCTCTACCGGAGTGCACCTGCTTTTCTTTAACATTGATAGCTCAAAAGTTGACGCATTACTTCTGTGCCTACACCACATATCTCATATCAAGGATGGATTCGCTAAAATACATCTTTCAGAAACCCATGCCTATAGGGAAGTTGGCAAAATGGCAGCTACTACTAAGTGAGTTTGACATCATCTATGTAACTCAGAAGGCGGTCAAGGGACAAGCATTGGAAGATCATTTGGTAAAAAAATCCTGTAGGTGGAAAATACGAACCCTTGAAAACGTATTTTCCCGATGAAGGGGTATCATTTGTAGGAAAAGATATTACCGAAAGCTATGATGGTTGGATAATGTTCTTCGATAGGGCTGCAAACTTCAAAAGAGTGGGTATTGGAGCAGTTTTAGTGTCATAAACGTGTCAAAACTATCCAGTATTCGCAAAGCTCATGTTTCCATGTACCAACAATATGGCAAAATACGAGGCTTGCATTTTGGGGCTCAAGTTGTCCATTGACATGAACGTTTAGGAATTGCTGGTAATTGGTGATTCAGACCTTTTGGTGCATCAGGTTCTAGGAGATTGGGATACAAAGAATACCAAAATAATGCCTTATTTGTACTATGTACAAGAGTTGATGAAGAGATTCACAAAGATAGAGCTCAAACATGTTCTGAGAATCCATAATGAGTTCGCAGATGCATTGGACACTCTATCCTCTATGATACAAAACCCAGACAAGAATTTCATCGACCCTATCCAAGTAGGGATTCATAATCAGCCAACTTATTGTGCTCGTGTTGAAGAAGAAATTGATGGAAATCCATGGTTCCATGACATCAAAAAATATTTGGCAAAAGGAGAATACTCGGAGCATGCAAATCATACTCTGAAACACACACTTCGAAGATTATCTAACCACTTCTTCCAAAGCGGAGGAATTCTGTACAGAAGGACTCTAGATCTGGGGTTATTACGGTGTGTCGATGCCAAGGAAGCATCCAAATTACTCGAAGGGATACATGCCGAAACTTGCGGACGACACATGAATGGCTTCGTCTTAGCTAAGAAGATATTAAGAGCATGATATTTTTGGATGACTATGGAAACATACTGCATCAGGTATGTCCAAAAGTGTCATCAATGGTAAGTGTATGCTGATATGATACGAGTGCCACCCAATCAACTCAATGCAACAAGTGCACCTTGGCCTTTCACCGCTTAGGGGATGGATGTCATTTTTCCAATTGAACTCGCCGCTTCAAATGGGCACAAGTTCATTCTAGTGGCCATAGACTATATCACAAAATGGGTTAAAGACACATCTTACAAGGCTGTAACTAAGATGGTCGTAGGGGATTTCGTTAGTGATTGTATTGTCTGTCGATTCGGGGTACCGGAATCAATCATCACCGACAACCTGAACAGTGATTTGATGAGATCCATGTATGAAACCTTCAAGATCAAGCATAAGAATTCCACATCATACATGTAGTAAATGAATGGAGCTATGGAAGCCGCCAACAAGAACATCAAGAAGATATTAAGGAAGATGGTAGATAATCACAAACAATGGCACGATAAGTTACCATTTGCCTTACCGGCATATCGTACCACAATTCGCACATCAACCGGAGAAACTCCTTATTTGCTGGTCTATGGTACTAAAGTCGTCAATCCCGCCAAAGTAGAAATCCCTTCTTTGAGAATCATACAAGAGGCAGAACTCAGTGATGTAGAACGGATATGAAGTCGTTATGAACAACTATCCCTCATTGACGGAAAAAGAATGAATGCAGTATGACATGGTCAACTTTACTAGAACAGAATGTCTAGAGCATTTAACAAAAGGGTCAGGCCGAGACAATTCACACCAGAGCAGTTGGTGTTAAAGAGGATCTTCCCGTATCAAGATGAAGCCAAAGGGAAATTTTCACCCAATTGGCAAGGGCCCTACATGGTTCACAAAGTACTAACAGGAGGAGCACTCATACTTACAGAAATGGACGGAGAAATTTGGCCAAGACCTATCAACTCGGACACAGTCAAGAGATACTATGTTTAGATTGTTTGCATTTCTTCGTCTGATGTAACTGAACTACACTTCACCTGATTCCCGTTTAAGAGGCGATATGTAGGCAGCCCTGTGGGGTCGGTCACATCTCAATAAAATCTTCATTTTTTCCAGGGTCAGAAACAGGGGCATAATTTTTAGGAGGACCCTAAAAATTCTAAAGCAAGTCAATCCAACTTCGTCATACACAGAACGGTCAAAGAATTTCGTTTAAACTGGGGCAAAATTTTGAGGGGCACCCTCAAAATTCTAAAGCAAGGAAGTCGCAATGTCTCTAAAATATGTCACAGTCATTAGTTCATCTAAATTACTTGATATTGCATACTACTATATTTAAATAACTACATTCATCAAATGCACGTATATTTTATTTAAAATTTTATTTTTATAGGATCTCAAGACAAGAACAAAAGCAAAGAGAGAAGGTGAAATCACGGACCAACCTTCCCCGCAAAAATCACGATTTTTCTTTGGATGCAGGCACAATAAAAATAACAGGAATATTCGCAAATACATACACACATCAAAATCACTACTTTCGTAATGGCAAAGTTTTCAAACACAAACACATCTTCAGCTAAGAAATACTCTACTTTCTAAGTATCACTCATTATTTTCCCGCATGAGGCTACGCCCTGCCTCCTTAATTGCATAAGGCTAAGCATTGTCTCCTATTTGCATAAGGCTAAGCACTGCCTCCTTAATTGCATAAGGCTAAGCACTGCCTTTATTTGCATGAGACTAAGTATTGTCTCCTATTTGCATGAGGCTAAGCCCTGCCTTCTTAATTGCATAAGGCTAAGCATTGCCTTTCTTTGCATGAGATTAAGCATTGTCTCCTATTTGCATTAGGCTAAGCACTGCCTCTTTAACTGCATAAGGCTAAGCACTGCCTTTCTTTGCATAAGACTAAGCATTTTCTCCTATTTGCATGAGGCTAAGCCCTGCCTCTTTAACTGCACAAGGCTAAGCACTGTCTTTCTTTGCATGAGACTAAGCATTGTCTCCTATTTGCATGAGGCTAAGCCCTGCCTCCTTAATTGAATAAGGCTAAGCATTGCCTTTCTTTGCATGAGACTAATCATTGTCTCTTATTTTCATGAGGCTAAGAATCACCTCGTTAACTGCACAAGGCTGAGCACCGCCTTTATTGGCATGAGACTAGGCATTGTCTCATATTTTCAAAAGGCTATGCCTTGCCTCCTTAATTGTGCATAAGGCCAAGAACTTCCTTTATTTGCATTAGACTAATCATTGTCTCCTATTTTCATGAGGCTAAGCCCTGCCTCCTTAATTGCATAAGGCTAAGCATTGCCTTTCTTTGCATGAGACTAAGCACTGCCTCCTATTTGCATGAGGCTAAGCCCTGCCTCCTTAATTGCATAAGGCTAAGCGCTGCCTTTATTTTCATGAGACTAAGCATTGTTTCCTATTTGCATGAAACTAAGCATTATCTCATATTTGCATGAGGCTAAGCATTGTCATACTTTGCATGAGACTAAGCTTCGTCTCCTATTTGCATGAGGCTAAGCCCTACCTCCTTTATTGCACAAGGTTAAGCATTGCCTTCTTTGCATGAAACTAAGCATTGTCTCCTATTTTGCATGAGGCTAAGCCCTACCTCCCCTTCTTGCATAAGTCTAAGCATTGCCTCTTCCTCAAGACTAAATGCTTTCTTCATTATGCCATCTAAAATCTGGCATTATCCTCTACTCACCCAGGGCTAATCACTACCTCACCTTACCCAAGACTAAGCTTTGTCTTGTCGTATCTTCGCATATGACCAAACATCATGTCTTTTCATTTCTTGTGCTGAAACACCGCCATTTTGTCCAAAGGTATCATAGTCTCAAGGAATCATCCTTATAGTCGGAAGACACCATTTCATGGCTCGAGGGTCTCTCAAAAAGTTTACATCGTTATTCAAAGGTGTCATGGTTTAGAGGCAGCATTTTCATGGACCGAGGACATCATTCCATGGCCTGCGAATCCCTTATCACATGCTTCATGGCCCTGGACGTCATTCTCTAAGGAAATCATCCTCACCATCCAAAGACAACCTTTATGGTCCAGAGGGAATTTGCACCATATTTAAATTCTATTTACTTGCATGCATCGTGTTTTAAGTTTTGCAGGTAACCCGGGAAGTAACCGCTCTCTAAACAGGAGCAATCATCGCTCCGCTTTCCGTTCACAACATTCATACCCTGCAATTATTTCAAGTGTAACCAACCACCACCAATTACCCACTTTTACTTGATAACCATTTAGATACTCGTTTTGAGATACATCAGTAATGCTTCAGATTCCTTATAAACTTATCTGATATTGTCCTATAACAACTCCGTCGGTTTCGTTCACCGTAGGATCCAGAACACCACACGACTTGATTCCTATAACACTAGGGATATGTATCCAACTCAGGAACCATGGTTCGACCTCCATTTTTAAATCACCTCCTTCGGTCAAAATCGATCATCATTTTCTTTACCCGGCAACTCTTTCCTCATTCCCTTGTAAAGAGGGGCAGCTGTTGATACCCAATTATTCCTTCACATATTTTTAAAATGATATACATACTTTCAAAATATCATTTTGCGTTATTATTAATTTACAAAATTTATACAAGCTTTTTTTATAATTTTTCATAATTCAGAGCTTTTTCTAGCATTAAAATTACTTGAATATTTGGTAATTATCCCCTTAAATTATTTGCAATAACTCAATCATTGTAATTTGTTGTTTCACTCCCACACACATGTTATATTTTTATATCATTTCATATAATTATATCTATATTTACTTATTTATGTAATTTTTGCAATAATAGCATATGTTCATACATAAGTTCTCATTTATTACATCATTTGTGTCACAGCATTTTATCTTTATATAATGCTAAATTATTATTTTAAATCATTTTAGTGCAAAAGTAATATTTTTATTACTTTATTAAGTATTTTTATAAATTATTTTGGATAAATTTCGTGCATTTAAATAAAAGCCCAGTTTTAAGTCCATTTTTCGGACCAAAATTGGCCTAATAACCTCAGCAGCCCAACCCAAACGACCCATTAACTTCTGACCCGCTCAGTTCCTATTCAATCCCGGCCATTGATCTCAAATGATCAACGACCCACAATAAATCCCTACCTACCCTATATCCCTATAACCCCAAACCCTAGAGACCAAATCCCCACCCCGCCGCCTCTGTATTCTCTAGCCGCCTCCCCAATCTTCTCCAAATCCGAGTAAATCATGGATTCCCTCTGTGATTTATTTTCCTTTTACGCGTTACCTTGTTGTTACTTGCAATATTATGGTGTTACTTGATACTTGCCTAAACTTGGCAAGTACCATCTCTCAGATTTGGGCCCCTTCAACATCAATTGCTAAGATCTGGACAATATCTCGTCAATATACATGAAAGAATCGTTAATTTATCATACCAGAAGACGGATTTTCAAACGTTGAACCCTAATTAGGGTCTGATTTTTTATTTTTTCCTTTACTCGTTGCTTTTATGATTGCATGTATATTTTTACTTTCTTGTTTTTGTTCGATTGACTTCTATAATGACCCGACCGTTCATTTTGCGTTATCAGACCCCGTTTCGCTAACTGAAACTTCCCATAGCAGCTTATTATGATTTATGACTTGCGGGGACTAGTGGTCCGGGATTCGGAGGTGTTTAGAGTGTTATAGGAACATTTCGTTCCTTAAGCTTGGCCTTTAAGGACAAGTTTGACGTCGGTCAACATTTTGGTTAAATGACCTCGGAATCAGGTTTCGTTGGTTCCGGTAGCTTTGAATGATGATTTCGGACCTGGGCGTATTTCGGAATGGGTTTCAGGTGACCCGGGAGGGTTTCGGCGCCCAATATTGAAATAAAAAGTTCCTTAAGTTCCTATTGTTGTTTGGGGTGTGTTTTTGTGTTATCGAGGTCCAACTAGAATTCTGAGATCAGGAATAGTTTCGTTATGTCATTTATGACTTGCCTGCAAAATTTGGTGCCATTTCGAGTAGTATAGGTCGGTTCGGCGCGTTGTTAGCGAAGTCTAGAAAACTTAAAGTTCCTAAGTTTGCTTCTTGGGGTTTTGAGGTGAGATTTTAAGTTTTAGCATTGTTTTGGGTGTTCTGAAGGCTCGAGCGAGTCTGTATTATGATTTGGGACTTGTTGGTATATTTGGATGGGGGCACTGGTGGGCCCAGGTGCCTCCCGGACACCACACGAGGCCAAAAACTAGCTGAAATAGCTGCGGGTGCACCTATTCTGGTGTGACGGCAGGTGCGGTTGCCCAGTCGCAGGTGCGGGACCGCTTCGGTGGTCCCAACCTCACAGATGCGACCCGTAGTAGGCAGGTCGTTTCTCGTAGGTGCGGACAAAGTTTCGCAGGAGCGGAGTCGCAGGTGCGGTCTCCACCCGCAGGTGCGGGCCCAGGATTCCTCGTCCATTTCTGCAGGTGCGAGCCATTGCTCACAGGTGCAAGACCGCAGGTGCGGTCCTCGAGCCGCAGGTGCAGAAACACTGTTCATATATACACGGGGTTTAATTCATTTCCCTTATCATCTTCTTCTTCCTTGGGGCGATTTCCACCATATTAGAGGGGAAAATGACCTGGTTATTGAAGGTAAGTAAATTGTACTCTAATATTAGCTTCATGCGTGGATTATAAGTTAAATTGACTACCTAAATTAGTGAAGAAAATCAAGAATTGGGTAGTAACCTAGGGCTTTTGATAATTTGAGAATTTACCCGTGAATTAGCTACGAAATCAAGTAAAAAACGTATATTAATGGTCCTTAGTATATGGGTGAGTGTTTCCTTCGAGAATTATTGGAATACAAGCATGCGGGCCCTGGGTCGGATTCTAGAATTTCTTCAAGAATGGTGAATTTTGCTAAGTAATAGGAGAATTCCATTCTTTGAATACAAATTAATGTATTTGTATAACATTTGGCTAGTTTCGAGTCTTCGGGTGTAGAGTTCGGAGTTTCGGGCGCGTTCTCGGTCCGGGGAGTAAATTCGACGCAAGGTGAGTCTCCTTTCTAACTTTGTAAGGGGGAATTGTCCCCCTAGGTGATTTAAATGTCGTATGTGATTATTTGTGGAGGGCTACGTACGTACAAAGTGACGAGAGTCCGTACGTAGCGACTATTACTATTATGTCCGGGTAGTTAGGCCCACATCATGCCTTGTGTTTTACTTGATATGAACTATATGCTTAATGAATTAACGTTACATGTTGCTTATTTCCCCGAAGTTATGGAATTTGAGAAAAACTTGTAAAAAATTGTTCACAGAAAAGTGTTTTCTTTTAAAAGGAATAATGTGTGCGCATGTGACCTCTTCGCAATTTACATTCTGCGAGCGGAGTGTAATTTCCCCCCACTCTTATGGGAACAAGACGTACGCCACGGCGGATTGAGAGGTGCATTTTTGGTATGGGTCGTTCGATCCTCAGCAGTGCATAGAGAGGAGTAAGAGATGCACTTTTGGTACGGGCCGTTTGATCCTCGTCAGTGCATAGATGTGAGTACTTTTTGGAGAGGTGCACTTTTGGTACGGGCTGTTCGATCCTCGGCAGTGCACGGACATGACTATCTTACGACTCCGGCCGATTGTCCTTACCCTGCATGTGTATGATCTATTTGTTACTAAATGCATGGATATTGATCTGACAGATATTTGGGGAAAAGTAAAGTGGTAATTGTTTTATTCATTCCCAGTATTCTTCTTGAATTTTAGTACTTTACATATATTTGTTGCTTCACTGCCTTTACATGCCTACCGTTCCTTTTATATTCTGTTAAATTTTATTGTTGGACCTTAGTGAGAGTCATGTCGACCTCTCGTCACTACCTCTTCGAGGTTAAGCGGGATACTTACTGGATACATATATATTTATGTACTCATGCTACACTTTTGTACTTAATTGTACAGGTTCTGAGGCTGGTGCATCTGATTATCCGACCGGAGCTTGACGTATATTCTGGACCTGACTCCATGGTGAGCTGCCTCCCTTGGAGGTTCTCAGCAGTACTATGGAGTTATCTTTTGTTTATTTATGTCTACTTCTTTCAGACAGTAGTACAGTTTGTGTCATCTTTTGTATATTCGACTAGTTTTCCTTTTGACTTGTAACACTAGTTTCTGGCACACACATAGTAGACTCTATATTTTGGGACTGTATATATTGGTTCATGATCATTGTGGCTGTATTTACTTAAGTTGGTTAATGTATCCGCTTTTATTTAAATGATCTAAGCTTAAAGTTTTGGAAATTGTGGGGTTGGTTTGTCAAATAAGGATAATCTCAGTAGTAAACACCTGTTGGCTTGCCTGACTCCGGTGTTGGGCGCCATCACGACCTGTGTTGGATTTTGGGTCGTGACAACGTGGTATCAGAGCACTAGGTTCACGTAAGTCTCACGAGCCACGGGAAAACTCAGTAGAGTCTTGCAGATTGGCACGGAGACGTCTATACTTATCTTCAGGAGGCTATAGGGTGTTAGGAAACCTCTCTTTGTTCTTATTCTATTGTGCAGTCGATGATTTACTAAATTCATTCTTCTATTCTCTCACAGATGGTGAGGACGCGTGCATCTGGTGTTCCAGACCTTGGAAAGGCCGCTACCCCCATTGTCTGAGGCCGCGGCAGAGGCTGGGGGAGGGCACCGGCCCACGGTAGGGGACAAGGGCATCCCAGAACTATTCTGGTTTCGCTGCCAGAGGAACCTATTATAGAGGAGCAGGACGGGGTGCCTCCAGCAGATCCTGCACTAGTAGACTTCATGACGGCACAAGGCTTCCAGGCAGTCTTGGACCGTATGATGAGATTTATGGACACTATGTCCCAGGCTGGTTTATTTCCAGCAGATCCTGCCACTTCTCAGGTGGGAAGGGAAGTCCAGACCCTTAGTGGCTAGGCTGCAGGACAGACAGCAGCATTACATCATACCCCGGGTACACTACCCGTGGGTGGGGTCTAGCCTGTTGCAGCAGCACTTGATAACAGACCAGCTGCAGACGGAGATCCGCAGAAGTTATTGGATAGATGGACCCGATTGCACCCTCCAGTCTTTGGGGGTGAGCGAGGCAAGGACGCCCAGGATTTTGTGGATAGGTACAGGGACAGACTGCACAACACGAGGATACTAGAGTCATATGGGGTGGGTTTCATTACCTTCCAGTTGGAGGGCAGAGCTTGTTGGTGGTGGCAGTCCTATATTCTCAGTAGGCCAGCAGATTCTCCTCCTATCACGTGGGGGCAGTTCATGCAGATGTTTCTGGATAGATATATCCCACCCTCCAAGAGGGAAGAGCTGCAGTGTCAGTTTGAGCGGCTCGAGTAGTGGTAGATGTCAGTGACAGAATATGAAGCCAGATTTTCAGAGTTGTCTCACCATGCACTCATGATACTACCTACTGATGCAGAGAGGGTGCGGAGATTTGTGTCAGAGTTGCACCCAGGTATTAGGGCCACCATGGCCCGAGAGGTGGAGATGGGTACTCCTTATCTACTCGTGGTAGAGATTTCTCGTAGGATCAAGGGGTATCGGTCGAGGAGCAGGGAGCAGGGGCAGCAAGATAAGAGGGCTAGATTCTTTGGAGATTTCAGAGGTGCCCCAGCTAGGGGCAGGGGTCAATATAGCAGAGGTCAGCCCAGCAGGCCTTTATATTCAGCACCTCCGCCACCTCCCCGAGGTGTTCCAGTGAGGCCTTATTTCAGCGCCATGCCAGAGCGTTCCTACCATCCTCCAGCCATTCAGAGTTCAAATAGTGGTTATCCTAGTCATCCGAGATCCTCCGGCCCTTACTTCAGTGCTATGCTAGAGGGCTCTCATCGCCCTCCGGCCATTCAGGGTTCTTCTTCGGGGCAATAGACTATGCTACCTGGGAGTTGTTATGAATGTGGAGAGTCATCATAAGAGGAGGAAGTGTCCCAGGTTTCGTAGCGAGGCTGTACAGTAGGGTTATCAGCCGATGGGTCCGGCACCAGCAGTCCGGCCACCTAGAGGTGGAGGACAGGTCGGCAGGGGTCGTCGTAGAGGTGGTGGCCAGTCAGGGGGAGGTCAGGCAGCTCCTGTTCACTCTGGTGGAGCTCATTCATCCGGTACTCCAACCAGATTCTATGTAATTCCGGCCAGATCAGATGCAGTGGCCCCAGACGTCGTGATCACAGGTATTATTAGAGTATGTGGTAGAGAGGCATAGGTGTTATTTGATCCAGTGTCCACTTATTCCTATGTTTTGGTCTTATTTTCTCATGTTCTGGATGTCCCTTGTGAGTGCTTGAGTTCACCTATTTATGTGTCCACTCTCGTGGGCGATTCTGTGGTTGTAGATCGGATTTTCCAGTCCTGTGTGATTTCATTTTCTGGGTTCGAGACTCGAGCGGATCTCTTATTGCTTGACATGGTTGATTTCGAGATTAGTTTAGGCATGGATTGGCTATCTCCTTATCATGCCGTTCTAGATTGCCATGCCAAGATAGTTACTTTATTCGTGCCCGTGTCACCTAGGCTGGAGTGGAGAGGTTCCTCAGTTAGTACAACCATCCAGGTTATTTCATTCTTGAAGGCTTGACATATGGTCTACAAGGCTTGTCTGTCCTATTTTGCTTATGTGCGGGACACCATCGCCCAGTCTCCGACGATTGATTCGGTGCCAGTTGTTTGAGAGTTTTCTGATGTATTTCCTTCAGATATTCCGAGCATGCCTCCGAATCGTGATATTGATTTATACATTGATTTAGCTTTAGACACCCAGCCTATATCTATTCCTCCGTACCGTATGGTTCCGAAAGAGTTGAAGGAGCCGCTTGAGGAATTGTTAGCTAAGGGGTTCATCAGACCGAGTGTATCACCGTGGGGTGCTCCAGTTCTAGTTTTGAAGAAGCAGGATAGGTCTATGCGGATGTGTAATGATTACCGCCAGTTGAACAAGGTTACTATTAAGAACAAGTATCCTTTGTCACGCATCGATGATTTGTTTGACTAGCTACAGGGTGCTCGTGTGTTTTCTAAGATTGATTTGAGATCGGGGTATCATCGGTTGAGGATTCGGGCTTCAGATGTTCCGAAGACTGCTTTTCGTACGAGATACGGCCATTATGAGTTCCTGGTGATGTCCTTTTGCATGACTAATGCCCCAGCAGCATTCATGGATTTGATGAATAGGGTGTTCCAGCTGTATATTGATTCCTTTGTCATTGTCTTTATTGATGACATTTTGATTTACTGACATAGCCTGGGGGAGCACGAGAAGCATTTGATGGTTGTGCTCCAGACTTTGCGAGAACATAAGCTATATGATAAGTTCTCCAAGTGTGAGTTCTGGCTGGATTCCGTGGAATTTGTTGGGCATGTGGTATCCGGAGAGGGAATCAAGGTGGATCCTCAGAAGATCGAGGCAGTTCAGAGTTGGTCGCGTCCTTTTTCAGCTACAGAGATCAGGAGCTTTTTGGGCCTAGCAGGCGATTATCATTGATATGTGGAGGGGTTCTCTTCTATTGCAGCTCCATTGACTAGATTGACTCAGAAAAATTTCCCCTTCAGATGGTCCGACGAGTGTGAGGCGAGATTTCAGAAGTTCAAGACAGCATTGACCTCAGCACCAGTTCTAGTATTACCTTCCGGTTTTGGGATGTACACAGTGTATTGTAACGCTTCACGTGTTGGTTTGGGATATGTGTTGATGAAGGAAGGGAGAGTTATTGCTTATGCTTCATACCAGCTAAAGGTTCATGAGAAGAATTATCATGTGCATAATTTGGAGTTGGCGACGATTGTTCATGCTCTTCAGATTTTGAGGCACTAGTCGTATGGAGTGTCCTGTGAGGTTTATATAGACCACCGTAGCTTACATCACTTATTCAAGCAAAAGGATCTTAATTTGAGGAAGCGCAGATGGCTTGAGTTGTTGAAGGATTATGATATCACCATTCTTTATCACCCGTGCAAGGCAAATATGGTAGCAGATGCTTTGAGCAGGAAGGCGGAGAGTATGGGTAGCTTGGCTTATATTGCAGCAAAAGAGATAACTTTAGCCTTGGATATTCATTCCTTGGCCAATCTCCTGGTGAGATTAGACCTTTTAGAACCTCGTCGAGTTTCAGCATTGTGGTTGCTCAGTCTTCGTTATTGGGGGAGATTAAGGCCCGACAGTTATGATCCGTGCTTAGCGGAGTTTCGGGAGACAGTGGTTCAGGGTAGGGCCAACGAGGCTACTATTGGCGAGGAAGGTGTTCTGAGACTTCAGGGCTGCTTATATGTTCCTAATGTTGATGGCCTGAGGGAGTGGATTCTAGAGGAGGCACACAATTCTCGGTATTCTGTTCACCCTGGTGCTACGAAGATGTATCGTGCCTTGAAGCAGCATTACTGGTGGAGGCGGATGAAGAAGGACATTTTGGAGTATTTGACTAGGTGCCTTAATTGCCAGCAGGTGAAGTATGAGCACCAGAGGCCAGGAGGCCTACTTTAGTAGATGCCCATTCCTAAATGGAAATGGGAGCGCATCCCTATGGACTTCGTGGTTAGGTTTCCTCGGACCTTTGGGAAGGTTGACGCGGTTTGGGTCATTGTGCATAGATTGACCAAATCGGCGAATTTCATTCCAGTAGCTACTACGTATACTTCTGAGAGGGTGGCCCAGATCTACATTAGGGAGATAGTCCGGTTGTATGGTGTGTCGGTGTCCATTATATCAGATCGAGGTCCTCAGTTGACCTCGCACTTCTGGAGAACACTACATAGTGAGATGGGTACCCAGATAGATCTCAGCACGACATTTCACCCTCAGACTGATGGTTAGTCGGAGCGTACAGTTTAGAAATTGGAGGACATGCTCAGGGCATGTGTGATTGACTTCGGAGGTCAGTTGGACCAGTTCTTGCCTTTGGCCGAGTTTTCTTACAATAATAGTTATTAGTCCAGCATTGAGATGGCACCATTTGAGGCTTTGTATGGTCGGCGATGTCGTTCACCTACAGGTTGTTTGAGCCTGGCAAGGCTAAGTTATATGGCACCGACCTGGTGAGGGATGCTTTGGAGAAAGTGAAGTTGATTTAGGAGAGGCTCCGTACAGCACAGTCCAGACAGAAGTGTTACGCGGATCAGCGAGCGCGTGATGTATCATTTTTGGAAGGAGATAGGGTCCTGTTGAAAGTCTCCTCTATGAAGGGTATTATGAGGTTTGGGAAGAAGGGAAAGTTAAGCCCGAGGTTTATACGTCCCTTCGAGGTGTTGAGGCGAGAGGGGGAGGTTACTTATGAGTTGGCCTTGCCTCCCTATTTATCAAGAGTTCATCAAGTTTTTCATGTATCCATGCTCCGGAGGTACCACGCCGACTTCTCTCACGTGGTTGATTTCATCACTATTCAGTTGGATGAGAGGTTGGGCTATGAGCAGGAGTCGGTTTTTATTATTGATAGACAGGACCGCCAGTTGAGGTCCAAGAGAGTTTCTTCCAAAAAGATCCAGTGGAAGGGCCAACCAGTTGAGGAGGCGACCTGGGAGCCCGAGGAGGACATGCGGAGCAAATATCCACACTTATTCATCACTTCAGGTATGATTCTAGACTCGTTCGAGGATGAACATTTGTTTAAGAGGTGAAGAATCTAACGACCCGACCGGTTGTTTTATTTTATAGGACCCCGTTTCCCTAAATGAAAAATTCCATAGTGTCTTATTATGATTTATGACTTGCGGGGACTGGTGGTCTGGGATTCGGAGGTGTTTAGAGTGCTATAGGAACATCTGGTTCCTTAAGGTTGGCCTTTAAGGCTAAGTTTGACTTCGGTCAACATTTTGGGTAAACGACCTCGGAATCAGGTTTCGTCGGTTCCAGTAGATTCGTATGATGATTTTGGACCTGGGCGTATGTTCGGAATGAGTTTTTGATGACCCGGGAGCATTTCAGTGCCCAATATTGAAATAAGAAGTTCCTTAAGTTTCTATTGTGGTTTGGGACGTGTTTTTGTGTTATCGACGTCCGAACAAAAATTCGATACCAGGAATAGTTCTGTTATGTCATTTGTGACTTGCCTGCAAAATTTGGTGTCATTCCAAGTAGTATAGGTTGGTTCAGTGCGTTGTTAGCGAAGTCTAGAAAACTTAAAGTTCCTAAGTTTGGTTCTTGGGGTTTTGAGGTGTGATTTTGAGTTTTAGCGTTATTTTGGGTGTTCCGAAGGCTGGAACGAGTTTTGGTCTTATTTTCTCATGTTCTTGATGTCCCTTGTGAGTCCTTGAGTTCACCTATTTATGTGTCCACTCCCGTGCGCGATTCTGTGGTTGTAGATCGGATATGCCGGTCCTGTGTGATTTCATTTTATGGGTTCGAGACTCGAGCGGATCTCTTATTGCTCGACATGGTTGATTTCAAGATTATTTTAGGCATGGATTGGCTATCTCCTTATCATGCCGTTCTAGATTTCCATGCCAAGATAGTTACTTTAGTCGTGCCCATGTCACCTAGGCTGGAGTGGAGAGGTTCCTCAGTTAGTACAGCCAGCCGGGTTATTTCATTCTTGAAGGCTTGACATATGGTCTAGAAGAGTTGTCTGTCCTATTTTTCTTATGTGCGGGACACCACCGCCGAGTCTCCAATGATTGATTTGGTGCCAGTTGTTCGAGAGTTTGCTGATGTATTTTCTTCAGATCTTCCGGGCATGCCTCCGAATTGTGATAGTGATTTATACATTGATTTAGCTTTAGCACCCAGCCTATATCTATTCCTCCGTACCGTATGGTTCCGAAAGAGTTGAAGGAGTTCAAGGAGCCGCTTGAGGAATTGTTAGCTAAAGGGTTCATCAGACCGAGTGTATCGCTGTGGGGTGCTCCAGTTCTAGTTGTGAAGAAGAAGGATGGGTCTATGCGGATGTGTAATGATTACCTCCAGTTGAACAATGTTACTATTAAGAACAAGTATCCTTTGTCGTGCATCGATGATTTGTTTGACCAACTGCAGGGTGCTCGTGTGTTTTCTAAGATTGATTTGAGATCGGGGTATCATCGGTTGAGGATTTGGGCTTTAGATGTTCCGAAGACTGCTTTTCGTACGAGATATGGCCATTATGAGTTCATGGTGATGTCCTTTGGCATGACTAATGCCCCAGCAGCATTCATGGACTTGATGAAAGGTGTTCCGGCTGTATATTGATTCCTTTGTCATTGTCTTCATTGATGACATTTTGATTTACTGACGTAACCTGGGGGAGCACGAGCAACATTTGAGGGTTGTGCTCCAGACTTTGCGAGAACAGAAGCTATATGATAAGTTCTCCAAGTGTGAGTTCTGGCTGGATTCCGTGGAATTTTTGGGGCATGTGGTATCCGGAGAGGGAATCAAGGTGGATCCTCAGAAGATCGAGGCAGTTCAGAGTTGGTCGCGTCCTACTTCAGCTACAGAGATCAGGAGCGTTTTAGGCCTAGCAGGCTATTATCACTGATTTGTGGAGGGGTTCTCTTCTATTGCAGCTCCATTGACTAGATTGACTTAGAAGAATGCCCTATTCAAATGGTCCGACGAGTGTGAGGCGAGCTTTCAGAAGTTCAAGACAACATTGACCTCAGCACCAGTTCTGGTATTACCTTCCGGTTCTCGGATGTACATAGTGTATTGTAACGCTTCACGTGTTGGTTTGGGATGTGTGTTGATGCAGGAAGGGAGATTTATTGCTTATGCTTTACGCCAGCTAAAGGTTCATGAGAAGAGTTATCCTTTGCACGATTTGGAGTCTGCAACGATTGTTCATGCTCTTAAGATTTGGAGGCACTAGTTGTATGGAGTGTCCTGTGAGGTTTATATATACCACCGTAGCTTACAGCACTTGTTCAAGCAGAAGGATCTTAATTTGATGAAGCGCATATGTCTTGAGTTGTTGAAGGATTATGATATCACCATTCTTTATCACCCGTGCAAGGCAAATATGGTAGCAGATGCTTTGAGCAAGAAGGCGGAGAGTATGGCTAGCTTGGCTTATATTGCAGCAGAGGAGCTACATCTAGACTTGGACATTCAGTCCTTGGCCAATCGCCTGGTGAGATTAGACCTTTCAGAGCCTCGATGAGTTTTAGCACTGTGGTTGCTCAGTCTTCGTTATTGGGGAGACTAAGGCCTGGCAGTTCTATGATCCGTGCTTAGCAGAACTTTGGGAGACAGTGGTTTAGTGTAGGGCCAACGAGGCTACTATTGGAGAGGATAGTGTTCTGAGACTTCAGGGCCGCTTATGTGTTCCTAATATTGATGGCCTGAGGGAGAGGATTCTAGAGGAGGCACACAATTCTCGGTATTCTGTTCACCCTGGTGCTACGAAGATGTATCGTGACTTGACGCAGCATTACTGGTGGAGGCGGATGAAGAAGGACATTGTGGAGTAGCTGCCTTAATTGCCAGCAGGTGAAGTATGAGCACTAGAGGCCAGGAGGCCTACTTCAGCAGATGCCCATTCCTGAATGGAAATGGGAGCGCATCACTATTGACTTCGTGGTTGGGTTTCCTCGGACCTTGGGGAAGGTTGACGCGGTTTGGGTCATTGTGGATAGATTTACCAAATCGGTGCATTTCATTACAATAGCTACTACTTATACTTCTGAGAGGGTGGCCCAGATCTACATTGGAGATAGTCCGGTTGCATAGTGTGCCGGTGTCCATTATATCAGATCTAGGTCCTCAGTTCACCTCGCACTTCTGGAGAGTATTTCATAGTGAGATGGGTACCCAGATAGATCTCAGCACGACATTTCACCCACAGACAGATGGTTAGTCGGAGCGTACAGTTCAGAAATTGGAGGACATGCTCAGGGCATGTGTGATTGACTTCGGAGGTCAGTTGGACCAGTTCTTGCCTTTGGCCGAGTTTTCTTACAATAATCGTTATCAGTCCAGCATTGAGATGTCACCATTTGAGGCTTTGTATGGTCGGCGATGTCGTTCACCTATCGGGTTGTTTGAGCCTGGCGAGGCTAAGTTATATGGCACCGACATGGTGAGGGATGCTTTGGAGAAACTGAAGTTGATTCAGGAGAGGCTCTGTACAGCACAGTCCAGACAGAAGAGTTACGTAGATCAGCGAGCGCGTGATGTATCATTTTTGGAGGGAGATAAGGTCCTGTTGAAAGTCTCGCCTATGAAGGGTATTATGAGGTTTGGGAAGAAGGGAAAGTTAAGCCCGAGGTTTATAGGTCCCTTCGAGGTGTTGAGGCGAGAGGGGGAGGTAACTTATGAGCTGGCCTTGCCTCCCAATTTATCAGGAGTTCATCAAATTTTTCATGTATCCATGCCCCGGAGGTACCACGCTGACTTCTCTCACGTGGTTGATTTCATCACTATTCAGTTGGAGAAGAGGTTGGGCTATGAGCAGGAGTCGGTTGCTATTATTGATAGACAGGACCGCCAGTTGAGGTCCAAGAGAGTTTCTTCCTTAAAGGTCCAGTAGAAGGGCCAACCAGTTGAGGAGGCGACCTGGGAGTCCGAGGAGGACATGCGGAGCAGATATCCACACTTATTCAGCACTTCAGGTATGATTCTAGACCCGTTCGAGGATGAACGTTTGTTTAAGAGGTGGAGAATGTAACGACCCGACCGATCGTTTTGTGTTATAGGACCCCCATTCCCCTAAATGAAACATTCCATAGTGGCTTATTATGATTTATGACTTGCGGGGACTGGTGGTCCGGGATTCTGGTTCCTTAAGGTTGGCCTTTAAGGCCAAGTTTGACTTCGTTCAACATTTTGGGTAAACGACCTCGGAATCGGGTTTCGTCGGTTCCGGTAGCTTAGTATGATGATTTCGGACCTGGGCGTATGTTCGGAATGTGTTTTTGATGACCCGGGAGCGTTTTAGTGCCTAATATTGAAATAAGAAGTTCCTTGAGTTTCTATTGTGTTTTGGGACGTGTTTTTGTGTTATCGATGTCTGAACGAAACTCCAATACCGGGAATAGTTCTGTTATGTCATTTATGACTTGCCTGCAAAATTTGGTGTCATTCGGTGCGTTGTTAGCGAAGTCTAGAAAACTTAAAGTTCCTAAGTTTGGTTCTTGGGGTTTTGAGGTGTGATTTTGAGTTTTAGCGTTATTTTTGGTGTTCTGAAGGCTGGAACGAGTCCGTATTTTGATTTTGGACTTTTTGGTATATTTGGACGGGGGCTCGGGTGGGCCCAGGTGCCTCCCGGACACCACACGATGCCGAAAACCAGCTGAAATAGCTGCTGGTGCACCTGTTCTGGTGTGACCGCAGGTGCGTTTGCCCAGCCGCAGGTGCGACCCATAATGGTCAAGCCGTTTCTCGCAGATGTGGACAATGTTCCGGAGCCGCAGGTGCAGTCTCCACTCCGCAAGTGCAGGCCCAGGCTTCCTCGTCCATTTTCGCAGGTGCGAGCCTTTGCTCGCAGGTGCGAGACCGCAGGTGCAGTCATTGAGCCGCCGGTGCGGAAACAATGTTCAGACAGTGTATTTTTATACACGGGATTTAATTCATTTCCCTTATCTTCTTCTTGTTCCTTGGGGCGATTTCCACCATTTTAGAGGGGCAAACGACCTGGTTATTGAAGGTAAGTAAATTCTACTCTAATATTAGCTTCATGCATGGATTACAAGTTAAATTGACTACCTAAATTAGTGAAAAAAATCAAGAATTTGGTAGTAACCTAGGGATTTCAATAATTTGAGAATTTACCCGTGAAATTGCTATGAAATCAAGTAAAAATTGTATATTAATGATCTTTAGGCTATGGGTGAGTGTTTCCTTCGAGAATTATTCGAATCCGAGCATGCGGGCCCGGGGTCGGATTTTAGAATTTATTCAAGAATGGTGAATTTTGCTAAGTAATAGGAGAGTTCCATGCTTTGAATATAATTAATGTATTTGTATAACATTTGGCTAGTTTCGAGTCCTCGGGTGTAGAGTTCGGAGTTTCGGGCCCGTTCTCGGTCCGGGGAGTAAATTCGACGCAAGGTGAGTCTCCTTTCTAACCTTGTAAGGGGGATTGTCCTCCTAGGTGATTTAAATACCGTATGTGATAATTTGTGGGAGGATACGTGCGTACAAGTGATGAGAGTTCGTATGTAGCGACTACTACTATGATGTCCGGGTAGTTAGGCCCACATCATGCCTTGTGTTTTACTATATATGAATTATATGCTTAATGAATTAACGTTACATGTTGCTTATTTCCCAAAAATTATGGAATTTGAGAAAAACTTGTAAGAAATTGTCACTGAAAAGTATTTTCTTTTAAAAGGAATAATGTGTGTGCATGTGACCGCTTTGAAATTTACATTGTGCGAGCGGAGTTTGATTTCCCCCCACTCTTATGTGAACGGGCCGTACGCCACGGCAGATTGAGAGGTGCACTTTTGGTACGGGTCGTTCGATCCTCGGCATTGCACGGACATGACTATCTTATGACACTTGTTGGTTGTCCTTACCTTGCATGCGTATGATTTATTTGTTACTAAATGCATGGATATTGATCTGACAGATATTTGGGGAAAAGTGAAGTGGTAATTGTTTTATTCATTCCCAGTATTCTTCTATTTCAGTACTTTACATATATTTGTTGCTTCACTGCCTTTACATGCCTACCGTTTCTATTATATTCTGTTAAATTATATCGTTGGACCTTAGGGAGTTTCATGTTGACCTCTCGTCACTATCTCTTTGAGGTTAGGCGGGATACTCACTGGGTACATATATATATTTATGTACTCATGCTACACTTCTATACTTAATTGTACAGGTTCTGAGGCTGGTGCATCTGATTATCCGACCAGAGCTTGATGTATATTCTTGACCTGACTCCACGGTGAGATGCCTCCCTTAGAGATTCTCAGCAGTACTATGGAGTTATCTTTTGTTTATTTCTGTCTACTTCTTCCAGACAGCAGTACAGTTTGTGTCATCTTTTGTATATTCGACTAGTTCGCATGTTGACTTGTGACACTAGTTCCTGGCACACACATAGTAGACTCTGTATTTTGGGACTGTATATATTGGTTCATGATCATTGTGGCTTTATTTACTTAAGTTGGTTAGTGTATCTGCTTTTATTAAATGATCTAAGCTTAATGTTTTTGAAATTGTGGGGTTGGTATGTCAAATAAGGATAATCTCACTAGTAAACAAATGTTGGCTTGCCTGACTCCGGTGTTGGGCGTCATCACGACCTGTGTTGAATTTTGGGTCGTAACAACTTCTTTCCTTATTCACTCGTCTGATTTAACTATTATATACACCCCTTCCCTAAATCCCCTTTAATAGACTTTTAATCACTTAATCACTGCTATTATTCTCACTATTCTCCTCTTTCACTCACTCACTCTTTTACACTCGAATATCTTCTAAAATTGATAAATTCTGGGCCGGCTGAAAGTCAGGGCCATTAAACGACCTCATTCGGTGCAAGCACTGCTTGGAGCCCTTTCTCGAGGATCTTGTGAACTCTGAAGCATCAGAGACATAGGGTTCTTGCTATTAAGCTCTTTACTACTCTCTTGCTCATATAAGTTTGCTACTGGTTAGTGCTTTTCACCCTTGCAATGTTAAATTTCTTTCTTTCTTTCTGCATACCTATATGTGTTTGAACTATATGAGCATGATTTAATTTTGAATCCCTAATATTGCACAATTATGAAAATGCTCAATACTGATTTATCATCATATGATAGTTGAACGCATGAGATAGCTTACTTCTTTGTCCTTAACTTGTGTTAGGCTATTATGTGTTCTTCATTATGGCTTGCATTTCTATGTTGGTTCTTTGTTTTCAGGAATAAGTTATGTACCTCTAGCATCTGAATATATTTTAGTTTTGAGCTTCAATGCGTGCCTATTTTGATATGAATCTGACTGTTGTTACTATATGTTGTTAGTTATATAATTTCCTCACACCTTGCTTTGAATACCACCATAACTCTATGGAAACCACCCCCCACTTTGAATGAAACCTTTAGTGCTGAGTCTTGTGTATGATTGAAGGTTCTTTGTGTACTAGTCACAACTATAGGGAACATCATTTTAAGGCATGCTCTAAACATGTTTCCTTGCTATCCTGATTTTAAGATAAATATTGCATTTTCCCTCAACTATGAACTTACTTCCTTGCTAGCATGTCTTAACTCCCTGTTCCTTTAGTGATTATTTGGCCTGTCCTAATATGTGTTTCAATGTTGCCTTGCATTATAATTAACATATTTGTCTTATGATGCTAAGATGTATACTTAGCCTAAATTGGAGTTCTTATGTCTCAACCTGTTAGTGTTAACTTCTTTCAAACATTGCAAACTTGTTCCTCCCTTTAACTCTCCCAATATGTGTTTGTTATGTGCTACTTTGCTAAATGATGAAGTTCTACTGACAAAGTCTTGTGATATGCTTGATTAGTTGTTTTGTATGCTCAACTTGGCTATGTCTATTTTAAGTATAAGTGCATCACCTAACTTCTGTCCCTCCATCACTATCCACCCTCCTTACTGGCTACTTATGTTATTCTGAAGGCTATCTACGTTCTACTGTTGGCTTCCCTAGTGTGAGCACTGCTCAAGGTCCAATTGATGCCCTTGTGAACTCTGACACACTAAGGGCTTGGTCCATAGTCACTCCCTCAATCTCAAAACTATTCATATTCACTCCATTTCCCCTGTTATGTGTTGCTGGGTACCTGAATTGGTTGTTCCAAGTGATGCAACACTTGGTGTTGTGGTTAAGTAAACTAGTTTTGAACTCCTTTATGGATCCCTGAGATCGTGTATTGAATGTGGCTCTTTGTTGGGGGCATGGAACGCTGTGTAAGAGTTATTGAAGGCCCATGCCATGCTGGGTATTTATTTTATTTGGGCCTACTATGGGCCTACTATCATTGTCATGTAACATTTATTACTTTTACTCATTATTGGGCATGTAATAACCTGTGTACAAACAATTGGGGTTATAGTAAAAATGGAATGGGTAGAGCTTAATATCTACATGCAATAGGTAGATAACATGCCTATATGACTTAGTAATGTGTTTTCTATATGTGTTGTTCGATTACATAAGCACTATAGAGATCATGACATTAGGAGAAACACACACACACCACTTTTTTACCATTAATCATGAATTCAAATACTATGTCTATTGTTACATGTTTATAGACATCATGTCTATAGGAAGTAAGCACTCCTTCAATTTGCATGATTATTTGCAAATACGCTGGAAACCTTCCTATAGGAAAAAATGTCAATGAAATTTCCCACAATTTGTTTCAGTTATTCACTAGAATTTATGCCTATAGGATTTTTGATTACTTCATTCGTCATTGTATCGCATTGATCACTAGAAATCCTGTTTATAGGACTAAGTATAAGTAAAGTGAGTTCTAATCATCAACTGTTAGAGATCCTGTCTATAAGAAACAATTGCTTGTTAATTGGTTAAGGTTAGACTACTTAAACACTATTCCTGAGCGTCACTATTAAGAAAATCTTGATAATTATGGGCCCATTCCCAGCAGATTCTGTTATACCCAATTGTGTAGATCACTTAGGCATCACATGTATAGGATTCGTAACTTAAAACTTTCAATAACCAGCTTGCAATATCCTGCATAATTCTGCCTATAAGCAATATCCTGCATCTGAAATTTACCTGCATACTTTGATCGCCTAGAAAGCATGTATATAGGTTCAAAATACTAGATCCTGCCAATTCCTATTTAATATATGTGTTTGCGTGCACTTGTTGCTTAAGTGTGGACCTCAATGTGAGCCTTTAATTGCACATATGTGAAATCATTAGATGTTTTGTTTGTCACTTAGTTTTTACATTTTTGATCATCCTAGATAAGGTTTAGAACCATCCAAATAGAGGTTCAAAACCTCATGGACCGTAGGTATGGGACGGGTAGTGCACGCGTAGGGCACGACTTAGAATTGGATTAGAGCGCTTTTAGGTAAACAACTTTAACATAGTAATCGGGTAGCAAGAGATCATAGTCTGTGCCCGTTGAATAATATGAGTAATACCCCATCTGGTGAAATAACTCCTTAATAAACAACTTTCATATTTTAATACTTCCTTAAAAATATTGTCACATGTCGAAACCTGATTTCGCTAGAAAAAGGGGCGCGATATATGGGACCAGTTCCCTTAGCTATTTCTAGAGAAGTTCCTTCTTATTACTCTGAGGGAGGATTACCGCAGGCAGTTTGAGCGTCTCCATAAGGGAAGAATGTCAGTCACTCAATATGAGACCGTTTAGTGGATCAAGCCCATCATGCTCTTTTTCTACTTCCTACTGAGAGAGAGAGAGAGAGAGAGAGGGTGAGGAGGTTTATTGATGGACTCACTCAACCAATCAGGCTACAGATGGCCAAGGAGACCAAGGGTATGATTTATTTTCAGACGGCTGCTAATGTTGCTAGGCGGATCGAGGTGGTTCTTTCAAAGGAAATAGGGCAGGGGTCTGATAAGAGGCCTCGACATTATAGTGGTTTCAGTGGTGACTCATCTGAAAGCAGGGTACTTTTGGTAGGAGTCATCCTTCCAGGACATTTCATTCGACGCTTCAGGCATCCTACGGTGCTTCAGGGAGTCCTGGTTCTTATGTGCCTTATTCTAGACAGCAAGATTACAGTACATCGCCCGCTCAGCCAGCTAGAGCTAGAGGTCAGGCAGCTAGAGGTGAAGGTCAAGCCGTTAGAGGTGGAGTTTGTGAACAACTATTTTTTGACCACACCCAAATTCTATACTATTTTTTGCTATAAATATTAA